>OY986964.1:32607684-32821493 GCA_963920575.1 Narthecium ossifragum
TCTTCCTCCTCCGGGCACCTCTCCGGGAGCTTGAAGGCTCGTTGGGTTCGTGGCAAGGCGAGGAAGGTCCTGGGGTAGGACTTGTGGATCGAAGATGCGTTGAAGAGGTAGGGTTCTTCTTCTAAGACTCCGGTTGCTTTTTGGTTTTGAGATCCGGATTTGTTTTCTTTAGATCTCCGTGTATAGATGTTGGTTTTTGGTTTGGAAGCCATGAGTAGCTTCGTGGCACTGAGATCTACCAGCCCACCTAGTTTGGTGAGGTATGGTGGCGGTTTCCGGCGGTGTTCCTCGCCGTCCGGCCGCCGGCGCGACCCAATCATGATCGATCTCATGGGATGAGATCGATCTTGGTCGGGGTGGCCCAGCCCGCCCGAGCGAGAGCGATCTCCATGGGAGGGAGATCGATCTCTTGGCGGCTGGTGCCTGTGCGGTTTGCGTCCACGTCACCTACAAGATCGATCTTCATATGGGTGGAGATCGATCTCGTGGGGGTGACCGGGACTGGTGCTCCTCGCCTCGAGGAAGATCGATCTCGCTGCTTTTGGAGATCGATCTCCTTCAGTGCAGAGAGGGTTTTTACTTGCTTTAAATGCTGTTTTGCCCGCGGGGCTTCGCATGCAAGTGGTTTTTACGGTTTCGCCCTCGGGGCTTGTCCTGCTATGGATCATGCATGAATGCTTACCGCCTTGTGGTTGAACCGAGAGAGTGATGTCTCTCGGGGTGTGTAGAATAAATGGGCTGACAGTATGCCCTTACCGCTTTGTGGTGAACCGAGGGAGTCATGACCCTCGGGAGTGTTTAGTATAAATGGGCCGAAGGTGTGCCATTGCTGTGTTGGTTGTTTACAGCTTTATCATATTTATCCTGCCCTGTTTTCCTGTGCATTAGGCATGCTAGGGTAGGTTGGGTCTGTGTTGACTCTGCTGCTTGGAGTACCGAGTGATGGTAGTCTTAACTTCGATTGTTCCGCCAAGTGCGGAGATCCCGCTTGGAGAAGGGGGTCCTACTGGGTGCGTCGTGTCCACCCTGTGTCAGGGAATGTCGGAGTTGCCCACCCCTGAGCAGTGGCGTTATCGGAGATACGCACCTAGGACAGGAACCCTTCGGGTTTTTGATGGGATTGTGGGATCCTTGGCAAGCCTCGGTACTTGGCATCAGAGTGTGTCCGGTTGCTTTACCCTTGTGTGTGGGAGTTGTAGAGTAGGACCCTGCTGAGCTGTTGCTCATGCCTACCTGGACTGTGTTTGTTGCAGGTGCAGGTGGCCGCTCTGTCCCAGTGTTACCCCCTCGGTCATCTCGTGGCAGCGTGCCGGATCCTGACCATGTCTGAGGGTCAGGATGGGTTCGTTTGTGCGTTCGCGAAGACCCCGGTGGGTGGTGTGGCTTCTTTTTGGGGACTGTGATCCCTTGTAGCTTGTTGTTCTAAACCCTGTTAACTCTTTTTATTACTGTTTTGTAATAAATGTTAATAGTTGTTGTTTAGCTTGTTTCCGCTTGTGCCTCTTGGCAGCTGTTTCCGCCAGCTGTCTTGTAGTCTCAACTGTTTCCGCCAGTTGAGGCTAGTAGTTGCAGGTTTTTCCCCTCATGTCCCGGCCCGGTCTGGGTCGTGCGGGCCGGGGCGCGACATAATCTCTATATAAGGCCTGTCCCTTTCTCTCTTTCTTTCTCTTCTCCTGTCGTTCTCTCTCTCTCTCTCTCTCCTATGGCCGTGCTAGGGCTTCGGAGCGCGGCTTTCGAGGAGCGGATTTCGACGATCGGAGTTGAGGGATCGGTGGAGGAGCTGCCCTACTTGCCCAAGTAGGTGTTTCTACCTCGATTTTGTGATCAGGTTCTCCTAGGATAGATTTTAGGCTAAAGTATGCGTTTGGTACCTGGATTTTCAGTCAAATTTTTATGTGATACCTATGTTTTGAAAAGTAAACATTGAATACCTATGTTTCTCGAACCATTTTTAATTGATGCCTCCGTCCACCTGCCGTTTGCCGGTCTAACGGCGGCTGAGCAAACCGGTCACGTGTAACCGGTTCGTAAGCACGTGACCGGACAAATTATGTCGTGAATCCGACATCATCCCCGCAAGGATCCAACGTCACCTTGCTCTCCGGAGCTTTCCCCAACGCGGCCAGGAGCAACGGAGGGGTCGACGGAGAGGGTGACAACGTCACCGACGCTGTCAACGGCGCATCCGAGGAAGATACCAGGGATGAGAGAAGTCGGAGCCGGCGTAGGAGGCGGCGGAGACTCTGGCAAGGTCGGTGTCGAGATGGTAGAAGACCGTCGAGATGGTAGGAGACCCTCGTGGTTGGCGAAGCAGGGCGGGGCTGGAGATGGCGGCTGATGGTGGAGATGAAGATCGAGCAGATGAGGCGGTTGGTGGGCCTGGTTCACCGCGGAATGCAACGCGAGGTTGGACCGTAGGAGACGATGGGTTCCGGTGATGGGAGCTTGGCAGCGGCGTGGATTGGAGGGTGCCCAGAGTGTTCGAGGAAAACGACGATGGTGGGGACGAGGGACAGAACTCGGCAGCAGTGAGAGGAGATGAAGGGGGGAAGAGAGGTGGCCAAGGCTGCCTTGTGGGAAGTAGGCCGGGGATGCTTGAGATCGGCAGAGACCGGAGAGGTAGGAGGAGTACGGACACTGGGACATTAGGGGCAACGGAGGAGGGTTGATGGGGTTGGAGGTGGAGAGATCCGAGGTGAGGGTGGTCATCCACATGCCGTCGCCGGCAAGATAGTTGTATGTGATCGTGGTGTGAGCTCCCGGGCCACCAAGGGCGCGGCAGTGAAGGCCGCCGGTATGATCCTCGCCAAGGGCTCTTCGACGGTGAGGGCCTCGTCGCCGACCCCCAAGTTCTCCCATCAGCTGCCGTAGGCTCTGCCGCCGGCAACAAGCTTCGCCGTTATATATCCTCTGCTGGCACCAACGCCGCCGCCACCATCCTATTTCGCGGCACTCGTCTTGGAGTCCACCGGGCCCCGGTGGTCGCAGCGTTCTCCGCTCGCGGACCCAATCCTCAGTTGTCCGACATCCTGAAGCCCGACCTCGTCGCCCCTGGACTCGGCATCATCGCGGCGTGGCCCAGTACGGTCGCCCAGCTCTTTGCCTCCCTCCCCGCCGCTGTCGCGGCCCACCCCGACCTACCCTCCTGGCTTCGTGGGAACCCCGCCGCCGCCGCCGCCGGAGTGGACGCTCTGGTCCCTTGCGCTGTCCCAGAGGAGGGCAATGGCCATGGGAGGAAGTGGGTGAAGGTGGGGGAGACAGGGAGGGACCGGTTACACGTGGGAAAAAGCTTTATTTGTCCGGTCACGTGCCTGCGGACCGGTTACACGTGATCGGTTTACTCGGGCCGCCGTTAGACCGGCAGACGGCAGATGGACGGAGGCATCAATTAAAAATGGTTCGAGAAATATAGGTATTCAATGTTTACTTTTGAAAACACGGGTATCACATAAAAATTTGCCTGAAAACCTAGGTACCAAACGCATACTTTAGCCTAGATTTTATGTGCTTTTGTTGTAGGAATACATGTTGGAATGTTATGTAACTTATATCACATGTGTTGTGGATTGTTTCAAGTATTCTTACCTTGCGAATTCCGTATTTTAACGGCTTGTTTCCGTATTATTGCCGTTTTGTCGGTTTTCGACCATTGAGACCTAGGTTTGAGATTTGACCATCAAAATCGGGTTTTAATCATACCATTATCTTCCCCATCATCTTTTACACATGCTTGCAAAGTTTCATCAACTTTCAACTTAATTTGATCATTCAAATCCAAGAAATTGGATTTCCGGCACTGTTCTGATAAACTGTGCAGTAGGCTCGACAGTCGATCGGTGGATCGACCGATCGACCGTCAAGTGTTGATACTCTTCTTTTGAGCCTGACGGTCGATCGTCGCATCGTCCGTCAGGCTCTGTCAGGTTTTTGGTCTCCCACGGTCGATGCACCGATCGACCGCGGGCTCCCTTCCTTTTTCATTCCGCCTCACGGTCGACCGTCGGATCGACCGTCGCATCGTCCGTGAGGCTCTGTCCCGTTTTGGGCTTCCCACGGTCGATGTACCGATCGACCGTTGCCCATGTGGTTTTTCCTCTTTTGGTCTCACGGTCGACCGTCGGATCGACCGTAGCCTCACGGTCGACCGCCAGATCGACCGTCGTATCGACCGTGAGCCCTTGAACACTGTTTTCTAGGTTTCTTTGAATGGCTTTCATTTGTGATAGATACTTAAGCATGTTGGGAAGCATGCACGTTGTTTTCATGAAGTTTTCAAGGGATTTCTATTGAAATGGAGGATTGAATTGCGTGTTTATCCCCTTTGGACGAATTATGGTTTTAAGTGCATTTAATATTTGGTTTGAAAAGTAGTTAAATTCTTATTTGGTTGTCTAGCCATTAGCTAGCTATGAGTGCTAGTTAATGAGGAATTGTGGAACCTTAGCCTCTTGCCGGCGAGTGCCGAGAGCTATTGTATATCTGTTGAACCTATAACTGATGCTGTGGCATTTAGAGACATTTAGAGTAGATGTTTGTATAGGTTCATGCATTAGAGGCATATGAGGTTAGGCGGGCAATGAGTTGATCGCCGATCCGAGGCTCTCGGGTAGTTCGGATCTAGCCTTAGGACCGTGGCTGGGTAGTAAGGACTAGGGCGTGATTAATTGAATCTCATGTTATCGAGGATGTGTTATAGTTGACTCTGATCAATGTTTGAGGTTTAGAGGTCGTATTGTCTTCCCAAGGCTAAGTACTAAGGATGATTGTCGATGTGTTCCCGACGTGGTCCCCAAGGCATGGTATTCCTGCTTGGGTAAGGGTGATCCTGCATGTTACTGTTCCTTGGACTCGTGGCAACATGTTCAGGAGATAGGTTTCATGACAAGAGCCCTTGGGACAATCGATAGGGTTTTGGGACCCGTGGCATCCGTTAGACTTGAGCGGGGTGACAATACTGTTGTTGTTTTCCTCCTTTCTGTGTGTCGTAGAGTAGAACTCTACTGAGCTTATCGCTCACTCCTACCCGGGCTGCGTTTGTAGGTGCAGGCGCTAGTTCTTCTTCAGTAGAGCCGGCGGGATCTGCGTTTGGCGGCGCGAGTACTTCCAGATGCGCTTGAGGTTGCTAGAGGACGACTGTTGTACTTTTTGATAGTTTGTATATTGTAAACGTCTTTCGAGGAATGTTGGATTATTGTATAAAGTCTTTCCCTTGGAGGAGTTTGATAAAGAATTTTGTATCAGTACAACTTGATGTATATATATGAATTGAATTTCTGTTTCACCTCTGGAATATAAATTGTTTAAATGTATCTGTCTTTTCCGCTTTGTATCGCGTCAATTGGATATGAATAGTGATAGGAACCCTCACGTCCCGTCCTGGATGGGTTTTCTGGGTCGGGGTGTGACAGATGCATCTACAAATGAAGGTATGCGACATCTACTTTGCTCATCTCTGCATGTAGGTCGACCTCTATGTTCCATGTTGTACGAAGGGTCTCGAATTGTACTTTGAGATAGATCCGCCATATAGAATTTTTTGTCTATCATATGCTCTCGCATATGCGGATCCATCCCATTTAATATTTCAACAACGTGGGATGTCCTGTTGGATGGTGCTCCCTCGTCATTAAACTCATGTATATGCATAGACAACCTCCTCCAATGAGTATCGATACTCTGTAGCGGAATTGGAATGGAAAAGTAACGGTAATGTACAAGATCGTGCTCGCATGGCAATTCGTATACTATTTTGTTTGAACAGTTGCATCGTCCAGCTAGCTGGTGAGATGCTTCCTCGGCGCATTTCAGCTTACCAGAAATGAACTCCGTTGCCTCTAATGAATTTCGTCACCTTACTTGACTGAAAATGTCATCATGTAAATGTTGATGGCATGGAATGAACTCCATTGCCTCTCGAACGACTTCTTAATATCCCCGAACTGAATTCTCAACATCTTGTGTATTTTTTCAAAAGATATTTTTAGGGATGACATGGTATCTCCCAAATATAACTTCAGCCTCGCATATGCAGACTATGCCCTGCAATAAAAAAATGCATTTTGCTTTAATAATTGACAGAATTGAAATAGTACAATAATGAACAGAATTTAAATAGTAAAGGTATAAAGTGGTTATACCTTTGACTTGAATTACTCCCGAGGTGTATACATGTATCAATCTATGTTGAAACAACCGTTTTATGTAAGGGTGTAATCATGTCCCCGAAAGGTATTTTAAGACACCATCGAATCGTCGATACTCATCGCGCATAACTTTTCACTTCTGCTGATAAGACCACTGTGTCCATGAATTAATGAGCGAGTACCATGACGTAGAAAAGCGTTTCCACTCCATACCAAGCATAGGGACACATTTCTTCATTACACACTGGTTTATGTGCCAAATACAAAGGATGTGATGTGTCATGGGAAAATATGTTTCAATGGCATTAATAAGTGCCAAATCCCGATCTGAAACAAACAGCGATGGTAACGATGCCCCCTTTTCAACCATACACTTCATTAAGGTATCTAATCCCCATATCAATTGCTTTGTCATCTTATTACTAGGATATGCGAACATAATGATTAAGTTTGCATTGTAGATGTGATACCCACAACCTTCAATACTGGTATCCGATACTCATTGGTCTTGTATGTGGCATCAATAATCAAGACGGACGGAAAGTTGACAAACATCTCTCAGCTTTTTGGATGAACGCAAAGAATATATGTGATTTCATTGGTATCTGGATTTGTACGGTAATTATTGAGATGTTCTTTCTTAATTAATTGCTCAAAGACATATTGAACAGAATTTAGACTACCCCGTTTGGCGAATTTGTTTTTGAAAATGGCATTGTAAATGCTTTTGATCCTCGTAGTGCTTGACGGGTCTCTTTCCTTCAAAATACTAAGAATTCACAAGGTGCGATGTTGTTGGCCATGTCGAACACAAATTCTTTCTCCATTGGTTTTAACCTACACGGGTATTCATGGCCATCAATATATTCTGCTAATTGATGGTTATGAAAACCACAGACAACCATTAAGCCTCACATTACACCATCTGGAGGTATGGTATACCTCGCAACTCAAATGGGCATTTACATTTTTTAGTTCCAGTATTTTTTTGAAGGATTGCCCATCAATCAGATTTGGTGGCGGTATGTACTTTCCTCGTCTTTCACATGTAAGATTACGCTTTGGCAACTTGCCGCCTTTTAATTTAGCAGAATTTTTAATAACCACCACAATACCATTCTCCAAACCAACCATATTCGCCCAATTTATCATATCTTCTCTACTTTCAAATATCTATATAAAAAAATATAACGAAGATGTATAAGTACAACATTATATAGTTTAACATAAAACAATGATAATAACTAACATGATCTGTGGTAAATTCGGTTATATAATCGCGTCTGTTAATGGAGATGCTCTCCCTACTAGGACCATCATTCTCAAATGAACAACTATCTGAAAATGAACCGAAATTGTCATCCATAATGTTCTTCTGTGACTTGTGACTTACGAGAAGTGATGGCTAAAAAAAACTCTGTTCTACGAAGAGAGAAGGAGAGGCTGAGAGGGAGAGAGCAGGGGAGGGAGGTGTGATTGTAGAGTGACTGAAAATGAAGTGTGAGAGGAGGATTTATTTCCTTTCTTTTTCATTGATCAAACTTCATACCTCCCGAAGCCTATATATAGGCATGAGAGGATAGTACAGGACAAATCTTTATCTCATTGATAAACGTGCGGATGCTTATCTTCTCAATCTTCTAAAAGAACTCATGTGCTGGTCATCCACATATCACAACAATTTGAAATGTTTACAATTTTGAAATTTTTATGATTTTAAATTTCTATAATTTGAAATTTGAAATTTAAAATTGTTACGAATTGAAATTTGAAATTTAAAATTGTTACGAATTGAAATTTGAAATTTTTACATTTTAAATTTTAATTTTTTTTGAAATTTATATGATTTGAAATTTGAAATTTAAAATTTTAAGATTAGAAATTTGAAATTTTTTACGATTTGATGTCTTAATAAATTAAAATATGAAGATGTGCTTTGGGAAGGGTATTTTCAACTTTTTTTCCCTCCAAAATAGACTAAATACCTGAAACTTCAAGTGGTCGGTCTAATTGTCGGATTGGGTCCAAACAAAGGACCCCCGATCCCTTTCCCAAAGAAATAACAAACAAGACTGATTAAAAAACCCAAACAAATAAAAAAACTAAATAAAAATTAAAAAACAACTGAAAAAAAATCAAAGAAACTTACAAAAAATGGGGAGGGAAATTAAAGAAAACTGAAAAAAAAAGAAAAAGAAGAAAATGTGGCAAATAGAATAAATATAGAAAGATCAAGAGAGGAAAGTGGGAATGGGGGTATAATGGTAAAAAGACAGGAATAGTGCAGGTGTCAGGAAGGGGCGGCGTCATGCGGGCAAGTAGCAATTTGCTTCGAATTTTTTGCTAAGGGGGCGTTTGTTTCGTTGGAATGCTTTTGGAATGTTTTTGGAATGGAATGTGATTCCAGTGGAATGGAATGGAATGAAATGGAATATCACTTTTGCTGTTTGTTTGGTGGTGGTGGAATGGAATGGAATGTCATTTTTATTGTTTGTTTGGTGTTAGAATGGAAACAGAATTCAGTGACTTTTTTAGTTTTTGTGTTTGTTTCGCGATGGAATGGGGGATATGGTCACCCCTCAATGCTAGTGGTGAGAATACCGCCATGTATTCCGATTTTAATATTTATTAAACTTTTTATGACATTAATAATATGATATGATTGTGATATTTGGATATCTATGTTGATGAAAATATAATCACTTCGGAATTTCTTTGTTTTTTAATATTTTTTTTTGTAATCATATTTGATGTTGGGGAAGGAAATTTATTGGCCAAGCTATTTTTTCATTCGATGATGATAATCAATTTTATTGACGGAACATTTAAGTTCTGAATATGTAAAATGATGTTAATCAAAATTATAACACCCATGTACAAAAAAAAAAAGTCATGTACAATATTTGAAACCTCATTATGAACAATCTAAATTAACAATTCAGATGATAGCATTCAATTACATGTCAATTACTTACAAAATTACTTGCAAAATTATAGCACCATGAAGAAGGGTGGGGGTTGGAGCAGTGGCGGACTTACGTGGGTGTCTCAGCCCTGAAAAAAAAAAAATTCTTTCATAAGTTGTTGCAATTAAACCAAGAGAGAGAGATGGCAGAGATATGGGAAAAAAATCCAAAAGATATGCAATTAAACCAAGATAGAGAGGGAGAGATGGGATGGCATCCCATCCGTCTCATCTCCCTCTCTGTTCTCTCATCTACCTCTCTGTTCTCTCGTCTCACTCTTTATCTGTTCTCTCATTTCTCATCCCCCTCTCTTCTCTGTTAACTCATCCTCGACGCCCGGCTACCGGCTACCGGCTCTACAGACGCCACGCCCCCCTCTACCGACTACCGGCTCCGTCGGCCACGCCCACGCCCACACGCCCCTCTACCGGCTGGTCCGGCTCCGTCGTCCGTCGGCCACGCCCACACGTGACACGCCCCCTCCGCCTCCTCTACCGGCGTCAAGAACTCCTTCGCCAACACTGGCGCCCTCGTCACCTGCGTCAAGAACTTCCCAGAGAGCCGCGGCGCCGTGCTCTACCTCCTCAAGGGCTTCGTCGGCCTCAACGGCGCCATCTTCAAGCAGCTCTACCTCGCCTTCTACGGCGACGGCATCAAGTCACTCATCCTTCTCGCTGCTCTTAGATTCACTCCCCAGAGCCTTAATTTCCTTCTTGTCGTCTCCATATCCCCCACCCAAAGCCCTAATTTCCAAACCCTTCTCGTTGCTCTTCTCCACCAAAACCCCACCAACACCGCCGTCAACCTCTGAGCTCGGCATCGGCGTCGGCGTTGGCGTCGTTGGCGGCCGAGGAAGCTGGCAACGGTGCCGCCAGAGGAAGAGAGGACGAGGGCGAGAAAGATCGGGTTCTCCGCATGGATGGAAAAGCTATCCATGCTGGAAACTGTTTTGAATGGATAGCTTTTCCATCCACGGTTGGAAAATGTTTCTGGCCAATATTTGGCCAGAAACATTTGACTGGAATGGAGGGTTTTGGAATGCTTTTGGAAAGTTGCTGGAATGGAATGGAGGCCATTCCAGCGAAACAAACAACATGGTGGCTGGAATGCCATTCCATTCTAGGCATTCCAGCCAAACAAACAGCCCCTAAATAGTACATCCGCTCTTCACTTTTTAGGCTTTAAGACCACATGTCCTAGGTTTTTTTTATAACAAAACCCAAACAATTCTTATTTCAAAACTACCCCTGCTTATACATGCCGACCATCCATACATGCACGTCACATAACGCATTAAATGTTGTCCAGTCCCGTCGTATTAAATGCTTGACACGCATTTCAGTTTAACAACATACACGTGGCGGATATCAAAGTGAACATGTTTTTTCTACGTGTTTTTTCCTTCGTTACTGGTTATACATGTACATTTGAACGCGTATTTTTTTATACGCATGATAGTGTATGCGTTCGGCATTTATGTGTGTTTGTCTGTACATTCTAATAACTATGCGATGTTTACTCTGGAATACATGTAAAATCGGAGTTCCTGAAAATTGCATGTCGGGATCTCGAAAAATGAGGAAATCATGCGCCTAAATATCAACGTGAATAGGTTAGGGGGGGGGCAGCTGGCCACGACAAATGCCAAGTTAGATAGGCCTGAAAAGAAAATTATAGCCATGAAGAGAAAATCAAACATGGAGGCATGATAGCCCCCAGAACCATTACTCGGGGAATCATTCCCTAGCGTAATCACCAAGCGGAGGACCTCCATGGGGCACCCAAGCCAAGAGGAGAATGACACGCATCAGCCTGAGCATGCAGCCACAGATGTAGTGAGAGTGCTGCAACCGAAAGTCATCAAGCATCCCATATTTTCTCAGTTCGGACATCGACGGCTCGTTGTTAGAGCCAGCAACTAGCCCCCGTGAACCGGGTGGCATTGATCTAAACATACCTCTCGAACCATGTCTCATCAGAGATTAAGAATTAGCTCAAGTGGTGGAAGAGATGACGATTGACAGACTCATACTGGAGGGCCCTTATAGAAGCACGAGTATAATTATAAGACCCGTGTGTATGAAATTTTATATATCTCAACTTCTTTTCGCGAGTATCTTTAGGCTACGTACGTGTACAAAAGTTACGAACAGTTTTACCAAGGCATGATGTCTTGGGCACCAGGCTTCAAGTGGATGAGGGAAATGGAGTGATAGGTGTTGGTGTAGTTTGCTTGGAGGAGGATGATGTGGTGTTATGGACAGTATCGGATATCCTGCCCTATTGTTCGGATGCAATCATTTATGGTGAGCTCTGTACGATATTAAAAGGCATGCAGGCGGCATTAGATCAAGGTGTAGCTGAGGTGCATATGGAATGTGATTCTAAAGCCACGGTTGATCTAGTGGAGGGACGACTCCCGGCATCTTTTTCTCTTCTACAAGTGTTAAAGGATATCTGGTGGCAGATAGGGCGATTGCGGGGATTTCGGATTCTGCATATTTCAAGAGAAGCAAATATGAGAGCAGATTTGGTAGCTAATCAAGCTAGAGAGTTAGATGCTGTTATTATGGGTAATAACCTGATGGGGTCTGTGCCGGCCGATTGGTTGGGGTAGGGGAATAAGCTGTAACTGTTAGCCGTCGGGCTCAACTTTTCAAAAAAAAAAAAAAAAGTTATGAATGTGTGTATGAAATTCTATATATCCCACTATATGTGTATTTTTTTATCTAACACGCATATGATAGGTGGAATCATGATTATAACAACATACACATACGCGTATATTGTAACAACAACGCATATAAACGAACTGTTTTGTTTATATGCGTTGTTTCGGTTATATGTGATGTTGTTACAATGTACGCGTATGTGTATGTTGTTATACTCGTGATTCCACCTATCATGTGCGCATTAGATAAAAAAAATACACATGTAGTGGGATGCGTTTCCGCTCTACACGCGTACTTACAATGTTAACTCGTGTTGTAGTCAACAATTATAGATAAACACGCGTTCTTTAAAAAAACGCGTACAATCACAAAAAAAATACACGTATAGCGTCTTTTACAGTTGGTTCCCAAAACAGTTAGTTTTTACATTGCACCAAAAGGTGTACTACACTGCACCATACAATACACACAAGATAGACGCAACATCATGCAACGGACAGAGATGGTGCTATACTGGACGTATAGGTGCAACAAGACGAATGAGTACTCTACAAGTCTTTTTGTTGTCCCCAAGTACCGTACACCTCGAATAACTCCGACAGCTCCTCATAGTGGCTACTAGGTACGCAGTTATTCTCAAAATATATTTCCTCGTATGAGTCATACGTGTCGAAAGCATGTCCGTCTTCAATGTCTGCGTATACAAGTAGTTCACAAATCAGTACTCGTAAAGGACCAAAAAATACACGTGTTCAGATTTATATGTATGTATAAACACTTACGTGAGCTATTAATACACATGAAAAGCCGTGGCCGACAGAGACTTCCTGTGTGGAATGTTTATTATATTATTATTATTCTATCTACTCAAAAACCAATAGCATAATGACAAATGTAAAATGGCTATGATGGTTGTTACATACATGAGGGAGTTATTTTTTAAAAAAATCCATTTGTGTTTTGATTTATCAGTTAAGGGACATACTTGTATTTCTTTGCATAACAAGTCCAAAACTTAATTTCCGGTCCAAATTACCCATGGTCAACTCAGCTGAATTGCCACGTCACCCATCCACCCTCGGGCTCCCTCGGGCTCCCTCCTCTCCTCTCCTCTCTCTCTCCCGCCGGCCTCTCTCTCTCCCGCCGGTCCTCGAGGCCGCCTCCGTCCTCGTTGCCATCGTGGTCGTCCACGAGGCCGACCACTTCCTCGCCGCCACCCTGCAGGGCATCCACGTGAGCAAGTTCTCCGTGGGGTTCGGCCCCGTCCTCGCTCGCTTCTCGTCCGGTGGCGTCGAGTACTCCTTCCGGGCCTTTCCCCTCGGTGGGTTCGTCGTCGGGGAAGCCGACGAACCCGCCGAGGGGAAAGGCCCGGAAGGAGTACTCGACGCCACCGGACGAGAAGCGAGCGAGGACGGGGCCAAACCCCACGGCGAACTTGCTCACGTGGATGCCCTGCAGGGTGGCGGCGAGGAAGTGGTCGGCCTCGTGGACGACCACGATGGCAGCGAGGACGGAGGCGGCCTCGAGGACCGGCGGGAGAGAGAGGAGAGGAGAGGAGAGGAGAGGAGGGAGCCCGAGGGCGGATGGGTGACGTTGCAATCGAGCTGAGTTGATCAGGGGTAATTTGGACCGGAAATTAAATTTTGGACTTGTTATGCAAAGAAACACAAGAATGACCCTTAACTGATAAATCAAAACACAAATGAATTTTTTTAAAAAATAACTCTACATGAGGAGACGTTGGATTAAAAATTGAATGACCATGTCATGTCATGTGGCATGGTCATTCCATGAGATGTGAGACCATGTGATGGCAATGGTAGAAATAGAATAAAAGAATGCTGGGTTCTTACTCTAAAAACAAAAAAGACATGAGATATTATAGTGTAAAAAATGAGGACTAGAGGTACATTTCGGCGAAAAAAAAATCCATTTGCTTCTTGAGAACTATAATTTTTTTTTTAAAAAAAATAGGAGTTTTTATTATATATTTCGCAACATCAATCAGAGTATTTTACATTTTAAATCCACTTCTTTATTGATTTTACGAAATCAATCCGTTTTCAGTTTCGTTTACATATTAGGCCAATTTTGACTTTTTAAGACAAAAATGCCCTTGAGCGACACCACCGTTCATTGCATTTAATGCACTTGAGTGCATTTAATGCTTATGATGGCAGCTCTCTATCTCTCTCCTTTGCATCTCTTGTGAGGACCTGTCCCTCCATTCCTGTGGCTCGTTGTTGACCATAAGGGCAATTTGGTAAATTACACATTGCTGATTTGTTTCACACCCGTGTGCACACACAGGCCTTGTTTTGGTGTATGTGTTTGAATAGAATGGCTAGGTGGACCCGGGATCGGAAGATCCCAGCTCGGGCGCGCAGAAGCTTGCTTTTGGGCAGCTGGCGGCCCGTGAGCGATCGATCGCTCCTAGGAGCGATCGATCGGACTCATGAGTGAGTCGGTCCTGTTTTCCTCCGCGAGGAGGGCCGTCATGGCCGTCACTCCCTTTGTCAGCGAGGGGATGGTCTCTTCTCCTTTTCCCCGGCATTCCCGGCTTTCCCCCGGACTTCCCTTCCCTTCCCTTCCCTTCCCTTCTCTTCTCTGCTCTTCTCTTCTTCTCCTTTGCTGCTTCTTCTTCCCGCAAGCAGAGCTTGCTCTGTTTTTCTTCCGGCAGCCATCTCCTTCGTCGTCGTTCTTCCTCCTCCGGCCACCACTTTGGGAGCTTGAAGTGTCGCGCCCCGACCCGCGAAAGCCCAACCGGGCCGGGCGACGCGAACCGGAACCTACAAAACGCGGAAAACAAAGCTGGCGAGGGTTCCCTCTAACCTATTGGTCTCCCTAACAATTCACCAAAAGCACCCTCAATTAAAGATACAATAATTTAACAACATCGAACCACAGATTTAAAACTCAAAGTGTATAATATACAAATCCTCGGAGAGGGGAAGATTCAAAATACAACATCGCTCCCTAAGGAGACTAACTAACATAGGATAAAAACAGTAAACGATCACCACCTCTCAAAGTCCACCTGGCGCCACCGACCAACTGCCCGGTAGGGGCCACAGAAGAAGAACTGACGCCTGCACCTAAAAAACGCAGCCCGGGTAGGTGTGAGCACTAAGCTCAGTAGGGATCTACACTACGGCACACAGAAGGAAGGGGGAACGCAACAGTGTCGCCCTCAACTAGGACCTGGGTGTATACAGGGGTCCCATAACCCCACCGCGTGTCCCTGAGGCCCAGGGGCAGCACTCAATAGCAGGAACAACACTGGCGACACACCTACAGGAACCTGACACTGCAAGGTCAGCACAGTGGGACACCGGCTACACCTCAGCATCCGACTCAAGGCCGACACGACCTCTACAATCATCAAGCAATAAGTGCACCAGTCATCTAAGCCTACCATCGAATCGACTGGACACCACCATTCAAACCGGGTCCAAACTACCCAACCCCGGTCCTAGGGCTAAGTCCGAGCTTCCAGCCTCGGGACGGCGACCCAAGGATCACCCACGCCCTAACCAATGCAACTAATGCACAATTCAACAATGCATGCTATGACATACACAAACATGAGATAGGCATGCAACAGTATGGCAAACATTATATAAGTCTACTGGACCGCTGCAGCGGTACTACCAACCGCTGCCAGCCGATCCGCAGAGGGTCCTGGCATTACGACGGTACCACGACCGTCAACCGCGAACTCCTGCAACGGGAAGCAACCCCGAAAACCGCTGATGAACAGTAAACAATATAATATTATATTCAGAAATATAATATTATATTCAAACACCCAAAACCTCTACTTAGGGGCTATTTGATCTTGTCGATCCGACATCCAAACCACGTCGGATTCAAGATCCAACTTAGCCACCAGTAGGTGTATATACCAAAATCAACATATCCAAAATTCATATTCATCCAACGGTTGGATTAACGGGAAAACACTAATCAAAATCGTTAATCAAACTAACTTACCCATTAATTGCTGCAACGCAGCCCTCCAGAAAACAATTCATAAGAAATCGTAGAAAAATCGAACAATTACGAAACAAGATGGACTGGAAAGCTAATGAATAGATATACAACTCTTATGTTTATGGAAAGCCAAGATCATGTACACACCGGCCGGAAAACTCGCTGCAAGCCGGCTGTTCTTCAAGAACAGCAGAAAACCAGAAATCCGAGCTTAATCATGGAATAAACCTACTCAAATCTCAACCAAATAACATGAAACTCATATCAGTAATTCTAACAAGTATAAGGAACCCAACAAAGCAAGGATCAACAAGATCCAACGGCTAGATCTCAAGAAAACCCGAAATAAACACAGTAGGTATAACCCTACCTAGCTGCACTTTCCTCGGCTGATTCCCCGCGATTTGATCACCAACAAGCCTCCAAACCACTTCAGGGATCTCTCTCTCGTTGTCACGAATCCAACGAGCCTTAGAACACCGAAAAAGATGGTCGGAGGAGGGAGAACGGAGGTGAGGAAGATGGCTGCCGGAAACAGGGGAAAAACAGGGCTCTCGGGAGAAGAAAGAAAGAGGAAGAAGAAAGGAGGAGAAGGAGGAAGAGGAGGGGAAGAAAAGGAGGGAAAGGGGAAGGGGAAAGCCGGGGGAAAGGGGAAAAAGTGAGGGGAGGGGAGGGAAAGTCCTCCCCTCCTGACAGAGGAGAGCGACGGCCAGCGGTGGCCGTCCTCGCGAAGCAGAAAAGCCACCGACGCGAGTCCGATCGGTCGCTCCAAGGAGCGATCGATCGCTCTCGCCCTGGCTCGAAACCCACCGACTCGCTCACAAGTCCGACCGATCGCTCCAAGGAGCGATCGATCGCTCAAGGGTCGTCAGCTACCCAAAGGCAAGCTTTCGCGCGCCCGAGCTGGGCGATCCCAGGTCCACCTAGCCATTCTAAACAAGCATTAACACAAAACAAGGCCGGTGTGTGCACACGGGGGTGTGAAACAAACCAACAATGTGCAATTTACCAAATTGCCCTGGCGGTCTACAACGAGCCACAGGGGTAGAGGGACAGGTCCTCACATAAAGGCTCGTTGGAATCGTGGCGACGTGAGGACGATCTTTGACGTGGTTTAGTAGCTTGGTTAGCAGCTATTTAGCGGGGATCATCCAAGGATTAGCGGCTTCGGTAGGTGTTCTACATACACGCACTATTTAATGGGTTTCTCCAAATCTAACCGTTGGATATGTTGATCCTCATGTTATTAGATGCATCTTGCCTATTAGAGTTACTAATTTAAGTTTCATGATCTTTGGATGAGTTTTGAGTAGGATTTATGCATGACTAATCACGGATTTTCCGGTTTTCTGCTGTTCATGAAGAACAGCCGGCTTGCGGTGAGATTTCCGGCTTGTACGAGCATGATCTTGGGTTTTGTTGAATACAAGAGTTGTAGATCTCTGAGTTAGCTCTCCATTCCATCTTATTTCGAATTTTTCTGATTTTCCTATGAATTGTTATGAATTTATTACTGGCGGGCTGCGTTGCAGTAATTAATTGATAAGTTAGTTTAATTAGTGGTTTTGATTAGCATTTTTTCGTTAATCTAGCCGTTGGATGAATCTGGATTTTGGATATGTTGATCCATGCATATAGATCTACTGGAGGATAGCTTGGATCCCAAATCCGACGTCGGTTGGACGTCGGATCGACGGATCAAACAGCTGCTATGTAGAGAATGTTCTTGTTCTTGGGCCTTCTGTGTTGGGATCGATCCATGCAAGTCGGATCGATCCGACTTTAGCTAGGATCGATCCATGGGTATGTTGGATCGATCCAGGTTGCACCAAGATGGTTTGTTCATTGAGGGCTGTCGGATCGATCCATGGGTACATTTGGATTGATCCAGGGTTTCCCAGGAACAGTATCTGAGGGCAACAGGGAATGGCATGTTAGTGATATTGCTATAACTGATGTTTGTTTATATTGTTATTTTATTTGCTTGCTTATGCTGTCTTGTTTGTTGCATGCTTTACTACTTTATTATCTGTCTGTCTATATTGTTAATTATCTGCCTGTTTATTCTATTGTTTTATTTTGTCTTGCTTTCCTGTGCATTAGAGGCATGTTAGGCTAAGGCGTGGGTTTGGGGTTGTCTCTAGTACCCCAGTATCAATAACTAAGTGTTGGCTGTCGTTACCCCGGTATAGGTGTCCTACTGGTATTGTCATTGTCCACCCTGTATCTGGGATTATCGGAGAAAGCCCAACCCCTGAACAGTGGCCATCGGAGGGACATACTATGGACAGGAACCCTGGGGGTATCGAAGGGATTTATGATTTGGAGTTTAGGGGCCGTCGGAGTAATCCCAGCCCAGGGGCCATCGGAGTAAGCCCAGCCTAGGGACCGTCGGAGTAATTCCAGCTCAGGCAGTGTCTGTTCCTGCCCGCAGTGGCGACCAGTGTGGGCCCAGTTCGATTGGGTGACTACAGCTGGAACCCTAGGGGTCCTTGGCAAGCCTTAGCACTTGGCACAGAGTTAGTACGGTTGGAGTCGCCCTTCCTTGTGTGTGTCGTAGAGTAGAAGAATTTTTTGCCAAATCGGACCCCCAGTGTCCAGATTTGGCACTTTCGGACCCCCCCCTTGCTTCTTTGCAACAGAGGACCCCTAAGCGAAGAAATGCCGTTTTTACCCCTCCCTCCCATGCCATGAACAACCATGCCATACATGCATATGCATCCTGTTTTCCTCATCATTAGCGCATTTAATGTAGATCCGCTTAAAAAAGAGAAAACCATCCCGTCGCATTAAATGCGACGGGATGTGTCTTCTTCCCCAACCGGCTTCCTCCCTCCCGCCAGGCATGGGTCCTCCGGCCATCTTCCCTTCTCCCTCTCTCTCCACTACGTCCTCTTCTCTTCATCCTCTCCACTCTTCTCAATTATTCGTTCATATCCCCTCCCTTTCCTCCGGCCATCTTCTCCTCTCCCTCTATCTCCACCACCTCCTCTTCTGTTCTCTCTCTCCACTCCTTGATTTTTTTGCCGTTCATATCCCCCCCTTTCCACTGCCTTCACTTGTCCACCATAGCCAAAATAGTTCACCGGAGAGAGGTCCCCACACTTGCAAGGCGATGAGAACCATGTCCAAGCGGAGACGAAGAAATAGCACAACCGGTGGAAGAGATGACGATGAACGGACTCCCACCGGGAGCGGAGGGGAAAAGTTTTGAAAGCGCGGGTATAATAATAAGCTGCGTGTGTATAAAATTCTCTATACATGTCTAAACTTGTTTTGACGCGTCTAAATAGGATACGCGCGTGTACAAACTTTATGAACGTGTACGAGGTCTACATGATTTCACGTGTATTAGTAGATCACACGCGTGTCCTTGGACGCGTAGAATTCTGAACAGGCACGCGTATGAAGGACCATGCGTGTGTACAAAAACATCATTACACACGTTTGACGTGGCGAGTTTCTACTGGGTAGTGCAAAGAAAAAAACCAATAAAAAAATGCCCACCCACACGTGTCGGTTAACGGTACGGTTATGTTTGGATTAAAAAACAAAAATTTCCCACCGCATTACTCTCTCGCCGCATTTATTGGGACGGGACGCGCCGGTCCATGTGGCCATTTATGATAAGTTAGCCATCGCGTCTCGTGCTGTGTAATGCGACGGTTCGACGTCGCGTCTCGAAACGGCGCGTTGCGCGCCAAATCCCTTTTCGCACGGGTATTTTAGCAAAAACCCGCGGTTCTATGTTCTTCTTCTCTTTCACCTAGCAAACAGCCGCCGATTGGTTTTCTTCTTCTTTTCCTTTCCCTTGCAATTCTTTGTTCTTCTTATCCGTGCTATTCTCCTTGTCTCTTTTCTTTGACTCTGCTCTTCTTCGCCTCTCTTTTTCTGCTCCCACCGTCTGAAATAGTGAGAGAATGGAGAACGCCTTTGCCGAGGTTCTTGGGAAGGCCGTGGAGAAGGCCCTGGAAAAGGCCATAGCCGGGAAGCTACAAGCCAACCCCTCAGGTAAAATACATGTGAAACACCCCAAAACCCCTTCTTATTATAGTGGAAAAGGCCGTTTTTACCTTCTACCCTCATCCCGTCCTCCCCCCTGTATGCGCATTTAAATTCCCTTATTAATTACCCCTGAAACCCCTCCGGATATCTCCCCCAATTTGATTTGCGTCGTCAGTCCTAATATACACGTGTTTGCTTGTACGTGTACACTTTTACGCGTCTTTGAGTATTTGTTACACGTAGCGACATACGCGTAGTTGTTCTATTGGAGGCTACCTACGCGTCACGACATTTTTACCACGCGTGCGTATTCATACACAGTAACGCGTTTATTTGACATCTAGACGCGTATGGTGTCTTTTGGCACGCGTATTTTCCTTTATCCGCGTAGTTTATTTGAAGACATTGCTGACATTTGCACGCGTGAAACTCGCAGAGGAAAGTGGACCAAGCACATCGGGCGCACCATTCAGGGGCCGGTGCTACGGTGCGAAGATAAACGAAATATCAAGGGATTATGCCGCGGATGTACATGTCGATATCATCCGCAAGACCCCATTTGGCCACTTCCTCGGGCTTCCAGATGTGAAGCAAGACAATCGATTGCTTGATGAGATGATGCGAAACCACCAAGGGGGGCTACAGTTTAACCTTGGTGGCAACGTCAGGGCATTGACACCTGAGGACGTTGCCGTCTTCCTCGGCCTTCCACTAGGCGGGGAGCTCGTCCATCGGCCTAAGAAGGTGCGCCAGAACCTTATCGATATCCCCTTCTTCGCCAGACGCGCCCAGGGGAAGACTAAGAATGGCGACCTCCAGACGCAGGGCATCGTGGAGATATTGAAGCAGCTGAAGGATAGAAGGGACCAGGAATCGGTGGAAGATTTCTGCCGGTACTTTATCCTCTACATATTTGCGACATTCCTGTTCCCTCGGGCGAATTACACGGCCCCCCGAGCTAGTTGGCACTATAGAGGATATCGGCACCCTCTACAAGTGGAATTGACCTGCTATGGTCCCTAGCCACTTGCAGAACGAAGCAGCGGCGGCACTGAACCGGTGGAGGACTTCGAAGAAGTCTTCTTCTAGAGCCTTGACGTATGTGTGTGGCTGCACACTAGTCCTTACAGCTTGGAACTGTGAGCTGACCGGCTGCAGAGATCCCGGGGAACCCGGCAAGACCCCCCGCATATTGAAATGGACTAAAGTGAAGCAACCAAAGCGGGGACGGCTAAGCGATCCGCGTTCGATGTCTGTCCCCACAGAGGTGAGTCCCTACTATTCCTTGTGCTTCCTTTTGCATTATGCCAATGCTCTCGTCACAATTTTAACTTACTGTTTTCTGTTTCAGCTTGGTTACATCGACGAGGAGGTCGCACTGTACCTTGGGGCTACGCGGCCAAGTGCACGATTGGAGATCGCCAGTATTCCCTCTATAGAAGCACCGTATGCGCCTAAGCAGTCTACCATGCGCGTTTTTTTCATGTCTCCTCTAGGAAGTCCTCCCGAGGACGTCGTCGACGAACAACAGCAACCACTCTTCCCAGTTCAACACCCCCAATCGAGCCCAACAGATGAAACAAAATGGGAACAGGTAAAAACTTTGAATGCACGCGTCTTCGTCTATGTGACGTGTCTCCTTCTATACTTATACGTGTTGGTTTGTATGCGTGATTGTGAATGCGTATTGGTTGCTATGCGTGATTGGGAACGCGTATTGGTTGCTATGCGTGATTGTGAACGCGTTCGGACCACGTGTATTGCCTGTTGGTACATGTATACTAACTATGTGATTTTTTAATGGAACACAGGTAAAGTCGGAGTTCCTAAAAATTGCACGCCGGGATCTCGAAAGAGCTGAGGAAATCCGACGCCTGAATATCTCAGTGAACAGGTTGGGGGCGCAGCTGGCCACGGCAAATGCCAAGCTAGCTAGGGCTGAAAATGAAATTGCAGCCCTGAAGGAAAAATCAAACCTGGAGACAGGACAGCACCAAGAACCATTCATCGGGGAATTATTCCCTTCGTTGATCACCAAGCGGAAGAGGAGCAACATTGGGCTCCCAAGCCAAGACGCCGTGGAGGAGACGCAAGAGCCCGAGCATGCGGCCACAAATTTAGTGATAGTGCCGCAAGAGAAAGTGACCAAGCAGCGACGCGGGGCGCGACGAACAGAAGAAACCATCAGTCCCCCATATGCCTTGCGGTCAAAGAAGAGTAAGTTGGCAACATGCAAGAGGCGAAGCCGCTCGACGAGACGATCTCCACCTACAGAAGCACACCAATTGGACGCCACTAACATTATCATGAGCACGGTCAGTGAGTTGTCGAATATGACCACCGTGGAAGAGCCGGCGAGGGAAGAGGAGGCGGAGGCCCTGGACGCAGTTGCCGCGGATCCTGAGGATGTAGAGGCAGTGCCCGTGGGGCCAGATGCCGCGTACGATATGAGGGCCACGGTGGCAGAGCCCTTGATCGCAGAGGCGGCGGACGAAGCGAGGGCAATGGAGGCAGAAGCCGCGTACGATATGAGGGTCACGGAGGCAAAGCCCTTGAGTGCAGAGGCGGCGGACGAGGCGAGGGCCATGGAGGCAGAGGCCGCTTATACTGAGACCGCGGAAGAAGGCGACGATAAGGTGTTTGAACCTATAGATGATGCAGTGAAGGACGTAGCACCAGTCCAACCCACTAAAGAGATGTGTGAAGTGGAGGCAGTAGTTCAGCTCGCCCACTCAGATTCTGCGCCGTTGGCATCCCCGAGTGGCTCCGACGATTCCCATATAGATGACAGCTGGATTGCCATGAATGAGGCACAGCGAACGCCGGAGGAGCTTGCACAGACACTGAACATTCTCGAGCATGGCTTCACGAGGCCCATAGACTATACTTCCGCAAGAGAAGCAACGAAAAGACCCGTCGTCTGTCAGAAGCAGTACATGGCGGACTCGAAAGCAGTTGTGAATTTGCTGGAAGACTTCGAGAAGAGGGGGCTTGAATATCTCGACCTGATTGACGACGAGTAAGTTCTCGTTCTATACTGGTCGTTTATTTTCTTCTTATACGCGTGTTTTGTCCATTTATACACGTCATCAGTCCATTTAGACACGTCTTCTATCCATGTTATGTTTTGACATGAGTTTACACGTGTTATGTACATTTATACCCGTGTTTGGTGCATTTATACGCGTGTTAGGTTCTTTTATACACGTGTTATGTACATGTATACACGTCTATGTCCATTTAGACACGTGTGATGTCCATTTATACGCCTTCATTGAATGTTATGTTTTGGATTTTGTTTACACGTGTTATGTCCATTTATACGCGTGTGATGTCTATTTATACGCGTATTAGGTTCATTTATACGCGTGTGATGTAAATTTATACACGTTTTAGGTTCATTTATACGCGGGGTAGATTCATTGATACGCGTTTTAGGTTCATTTATACCCGTGTTTTGTCGATTTATACGCTTCTTGTCTTTATCTACACGCGTTATATCCATTTATACGCGTTCTATTTGATGTTATGTTTTCGTATAAGTTTGTACGTGTATTTCCAATTAGACGCGTGTGATGTCCATTTAGACGATTTATACGCTTCTAATGTGGTTTTATATGCGTATTTGTTGTGCATTTTCAGTGCCGTCGTCTATACCCATGGGATGGGCTACTGCACCCGCGGCCAGATCATGGACTTACTGAACAATAGCTCCATCGAGGGAGATGTGATCGACGCGGCTCAGGATGTCTTGGCGTATCGTTATCTACCAGCGAAGACATCCCGCCGTTGTTTTTTTTCATCTACTCGCCTCCATGTAAGTATCTTGTCAGGTTACGTCAATAAGTTCGTGCTATTTGTTTCACTAAACATCTAACGGTTTATTTCAGTATGTTGTACGTGACGAACGTCATTCGTTGCGTGATTCCCTCCTGCATTCGTGCAAAACCTTCTCCACACTTCCGATCTTGGACGTGTGGTTCATCCCATTGCACACCAGTCAGCATTGGCACTTGCTGGCAGTAGATTTATTGGGCGGGGTTTGCAGGCACTACACATCCTCTAATGCGCCAATCTACAACAAAGATGCTGAGGATATGGCTAAGTGGGTTGCACATGCGATCCGAACTTGGCTGCCAGAGGTGCATGGTAAAGGGGAGGAGCTTGGAGGCTGGGCGATAGAGCATGTCACCGGCATACCAATGCAGCGCGGCTCGTAAGAATTGGCTTTTGTTTTCAAAGATCCTATTAGTACTCCAATTATATACTCATTAATTTTTCGTTGTCATTGGTAGACTCGACTGCGGACTTTTCGTGCTGAAATAAGAGGAAGGCATACGCGCCGGTCGTCCTTGGGACGATTTTGAGTTTAGACAATCGGACATTGCCGGCATTCGTGGACAACTTGCTTATATCTTAGTAAGTGTCGGGAACCAGAAGGCGGGCCTTTCGAATGAGCCGCCACGAGCCGCAACTTCGAAGAATTAGATTAGTTATTGTAAGAAACAATTTGCCTTGATCAACTTTGGGTGGTATGTAACAAACATCGTACATTTCATTCAAAGTTTACACGTGTGTATGCTGAAGATAACACGTATGTTGAATTTCACATACACGCGTCTAATAATTATACCCGTGCATCCAACATACAGTTACACACATTTTTGGAGACACGTGAGTATTCATAAGCTACACGTATGTGTCTAACAAAGACACGTATTGACTGAAAGCAATACACGTGTAACGCCAAACACGTGTAAAAACCCATCATTTTGTCGTCACACGTGTATTGCTTTCAGTCGATACGTGTATTTCTTAGAAGCATACGTGTTATTAACATTGAATGTTAACATTGACCCAAAAGGTGTGCTACGTACACTGCATCATACAATACACAGACGTAACATCATGCAGCGGGCCGAGCTGGTGCTGCACCGGAAACAACTACAGGACATACGGGCGGATCGGGATGAATGGGTGCTCTATAAGTTTTCTTGTTGTGCCCAAGTACCTTACACCTCGAACATCTCCGCAATGTTCTCGACTGAGCCTCGCCTTGAGACGGCAACCTTCTCTTTCTTCTCTTCCCCTTCTTGATCACACAGTGAGGTGGATAGACGGGTGGGTCTTTTTCGCTGCCTTTTGGCCAAAACTCCTGTGACGCGGTAGGGTGGATCATGTCGGCGTAGGTCGCTCTATAATTATCGGACAGGAACCATTTCTCACAATAGTCGTATTCGGGCAGATTCCTCCACATTAGAGCGGCACAAGCATGTGGGCATGGTATTCCATGCACGTTCCATTCTTTGCACGAACAGTCACGATTTGCTATATTCACCGCGTAGTATGCTTCACCGTATTGAACTTGGAAGTCCGTCACGCTCGATTCTGCGACTGTCATATGTCTTCCCTTTTCTTTAGCAATATTGAGCTCTTTCTCCGCCCACGGAGTCAAAGTGCTCTCCATGTGAGCCAATTCCCTGTTTCTCCTGAAGAAGTAGGACGCTACCTTACGCCGCGTTGTTTCAATCATGAATTGGATTGGTAGTGCCTTGGTCTCCTTCAACACCCCATTGAAGCTCTCGACCATATTTGTCGACAACATTTTATACCTTCATCCACAAAAGCAGTGTGATGCCCACTTCTCCGTAGGAATGTCTTGGATATAATCAAACTGTTCTGGATACCTCTCTTTCAACTGATCCATGGTTCGTATGAAACTTGCCTCCGTGCACGCAAGCGCGGCCGACCAGAACATGTTATACGGAAGAGAACGCCTCGGTGTGTTGATCAGGTTGCGTGACAGATGGACCATGCAGAACCCATGTGCGGCATCGGGGAACACGTCCTCCACAGCCTTGATTATGCCCTTGTGTCGATCGGAGATGATGGTCAATGTATCAAATGGACCGATGCATTGGCGTAGTCGTACGAGGAACCAAGACCAAGAAGCCGCAGATTCTTTTTCCCCTACGGCAAACGCTATTGGGACGATGTGATTGTTGGCGTCCATTCCAATCGCAATAAATATCGTCCTTGGATATCTTCCGGTGACGAATGTCCCGTCTATCCCGATGACTGGTCGGAGATGATTTTTGAATGCATGTATGCACGCACCAAAGGCCCAGAAAATCCTCTCAAAACGCAGGCTTGAATCCAACTGGAGGGCTGTCACGGTTCTAGGATCCCTCATCATTAGCTCGCGCATATAAGGCCACAACATATTGAAGGAGTTCTCATATGTGCCATGTACCTGTTTAAAACCGAAAACACGTTAAATTGTTGTTCACGCGCGCGCTTTTATAGTACGTGTGTATATAAGCGACACACGCGTATAACCGAAAACACGTGTGAAGTATACGAGTCTTCAGTTCACTATACTCGTATGTTTTCTACGCATGTCATATAATATTCGTACACCCATACGTGTTTATAGCTAAATGCGTCGACCATAAGTTATATGCTCACCATAGTAAGAACTTTCACTTTTGCGCGATATGCCTTCCAGTAGGACACACGTACGCCGTATCTATGCACAAGCTCTTCGACAATCATCTTCACGGTGTATTTGTCACATGCTGCTACTCGCGCTTTTATCTCCTCGGCGATAAAGGAGCACGTCAACTGCTTGTGTCCATGCCCAACCATAGGTCTGTTGCACGTGTGGTCCCTGACGAATACGCTTACCCGGAAAGTGGGTAGCCCATGTATTCTTCTACCAATGAGCTTCCATGAGCAGCTAGCATGAAGACAATTTGCAAGCACCTTATCCCCCTTGCATTTCTTTAGCTTATATTCGAACCGGCGCGCTATGGCGTATCTTGCAAGCGACAGCTTAAGGGTTGCCTTGTCGGGGTACCTCTCTCCAACATATGGCTCGGGAGCATTCAAAAAGTAGTTCGCTTGAGCTTCCCGTGTTTCGAAGTTGAGAACGTACTCATCGACCTCGTCACAGTGAAACATTTCCGTTGGCTCCTCGCAGTCGCTAACGGCTACCCAGTCATTCGCAAAATATATTTCCTCGTATGGGTCATACGTGTCAACAGCAGGCCCGTCTTCATGACTGCATGTACAAGCAGTTCAAAAATCAGTACTCGTAAAACGACCAAAACATACACGTGTTCTGATTTATACGCGTGCATGAACACGTGTGTGAGCTAGTAATACACGTCAAATGCATGCAAACACGTACTCTTCTATAAATTGTGTACACGTGTGTAGTGTATAGATACTCGTCAAAATAAGTTCACACACATATATAGCTTTGTATACACATGCAGCTTATAATTATACCCGTGCTTCTATAACTTACCCATCGGCCTCTGGTGTGAGTCCGTTAATCGGCATCTCTTGGACCAGTTGAGCAAATTCTTTGTCTCCGCTGGGACATGATTCAAGAGGTGTGTTCAGATCAATACCACCCAGTATGTGGGGAATACTTGCTGGCTGTAATGACGAGACGTCGCTGTTCGAACTGAAACCGTGTTGGATGCGTTAGAAGGCGAATAAACTACCTTATTCTTTAGTCAGCAATGGATGAGACGCATACCTCGAGTCAACCGCATCTTCTACAGTGGAGGCGAATACTCTAACGACTGAGCATGATGGTCGTGCAAGAAGACGGAAAAGCTGGGCCATGTCATTGGCGTCGTCTAGACGGCTAAATGGTCTATATGGATCGTCGGGTATGTCGTATGTTAAGAACAACTCAACGTCAATAGGAGATTGATTGCAGAGAGCGTAGAAGTGAGCCTTCAGTTGAGCAAGAGTAAGGTCCGACCCCCCAAATAATATGGATTGCGTTCATGATTTATAACCTGTCCGTTGAAGTGGCAATGCAGCGGAATGCTTCTCATGATTGGCTTGCATGTGTGGAGAGCTCTCTCCGGTGGACTATTTTGGCGAAGAAAACTGCGACGTCCGAAGGTAGAAGAGGAGGCAGTGGAAACGGAGAACGTACGAATAAGGGAGAAGAGTGGAAAGAGAGAAGAGAAGAGAAGACAGTGGAGGCAGTGCAAAGGGAGGAGATCAGGAGGCGGTGGAAAGGGATGAGACATGAAAGAATAAGGGAGAAGACTGGAAACTTTGAAGAGAAGAGAAGCCACTTAGTGGAGAGGTTAGTGGAGAGGGAGAGGAGAAAATGGCGGGAGGAATTGCATACCCGGCGGGAGGGAGGAAGAGGAAGACGAGGCTTCGGGAAGAAGACACATCCCGTCGCATTAAATGTGACGGGAAATTTTTGTTTTTTAATCCAAACATAACCTTACCGTTAACCGACACGTGTGGGTGGGCATTTTTTTATTGGTTTTTTTCTTTGCACTACCCAGTAGAAACTCGCCACGTCAAACGTGTGTAATGATGTTTTTGTACACACGCATGGTCCTTCATACGCGTGCCTGTTCAGAATTCTACGCGTCCAAGGACACGCGTGTGATCTACTAATACACGTGAAATCATGTAGACCTCGTACACGTTCATAAAGTTTGTACACGCGCGTATCCTATTTAGACGCGTCAAAACAAGTTTAGACACGTATAGAGAATTTTATACACACGCAGCTTATTATTATACCCGCGCTTTCAAAACTTTTCCCCTCCGCCCCCGGTGGGAGTCCGTTCATCGTCATCTCTTCCACCGGTTGTGCTATTTCTTCGTCTCCGCTTGGACATGGTTCTCATCGCCTTGCAAGTGTGGAGACCTCTCTCCGGTGAACTATTTTGGCTAAGGTGGACAAGTGGAGGCAGTGGAAAGGGGGGGATATGAACGGCAAAAAAATCAAGGAGTGGAGAGGGAGAACAGAAGAGGAGGTAGTGGAGATAGAGGGAGAGGAGAAGATGGCCGGAGGAAAGGGAGGGGATATGAACGAATAATTGAGAAGAGTGGAGAGGATGAAGAGAAGAGGACGTAGTGGAGAGAGAGGGAGAAGGGAAGATGGCCGGAGGACCCATGCCCGGCGGGAGGGAGGAAGCCGGTTGGGGAAGAAGACACATCCCGTTGCATTTAATGCGACGGGATGGTTTTCTCTTTTTTAAGCCGATCTACATTAAATGCGCTAATGATGAGGAAAACGGGATGCATATGCATGTATGGCATGGCTGTTCATGGCATGGGAGGGAGGGGTAAAAATGGCATTTCTTCGCTTAGGGGTCCTCTGTTGCAAAGAAGCAAGGGGGGTCCGAAAGTGCCAAATCTGGACACTGGGGATCCGATTTGGCAAAAAATTCTTCTACTCTACGACACACACAAGGAAGGGCGACTCCAACCGTACTAACTCTGTGCCAAGTGCTAAGGCTTGCCAAGGACCCCTAGGGTTCCAGCTGTAGTCACCCAATCGAACTAGGCCCACACTGGTCGCCACTGCGGGCAGGAACAGACACTGCCTGGGCTGGACTTACTCCGACGGCCCCTGGGCTGGGCTTACTCCGACGGCCCCTGGGTTGGGCTTACTCCGACGGCCCCTGGGCTGGGCTTACTCCGACGGCCCCTGGGCTGGGCTTACTCCGACGGTCCGATTTAGCAAAAAATTCTAGAGTAGAACCCTACTGAGCTTTTTGCCCATTCTTACCTGGACCACGGTGTTTGTAGGTACATGTACCAGCTCTTCCCCTGTGGCTCCCCGGTATTCGTCCTGCGGTAGCGCGTCGCCCGCCGAGCATGTTTGAGGGCCAGGACGGCTTTGTCTGTGCGTTTGCGGAGACTCCAGAAGATGTAATCTCTTTTTGATAATTGTACATGTAACTCTGATGTTTATAACGTTTTGTTATAGTTAATGTTAACTTTACTTCCGCCTTTTGTTTATTGTAACTGTCTCCGCTGTTGGTTGTCAGTAGATGTAGGTTTCCCCCTCGTGTCCCGGTCCGGGATGGGTTTTCTGGGCAGGGACGCGACATCTCTCCTTAGTAGAGGTTGTGATTTTCCGGGGTCGACGGGGTCGGGCTTCTCCGCGGTTGCTGAGGTCGGGCTTCTCCGAGGTCGCCGAGTACGCCGAGGTCGGGCTTCTCCGCGGTTGCTGAGGTTGGGCTTCTCCGGGGTCGCCGAGTACGCCAAGGGTCGGAGCTTTACTTCGGATGTCGAAGTCGAGGTCGTCAGAGCTTCACTTCTGATGTCGAGGCCAAGATCGCCGAGGACTCCAACGTCGCCGAGGTCGGGCTCCTCCGAGGTTGCCGAGGTCGTCGAGGACTCCGAGGTTGCAGAGGTCGCTAGGGTCTGGCTTCTCCGGGGTCGCCGAGTATACCAAGGGTCGGAGCTTCACCTCGGATGTCGAAGCTGAGGTAGTCGGAGACTCCAATATCGCCGAGGTCGGGTTCCGTCCGGATGCCGAAGGGTACTACTCCACCCAGATCTCGCGTTTTGCAGCGTCGTCGGAGTTCCTCCACACCTTTTCCTCTGTTCTCATAGTAGAGTTCCACCAGCGTCTTCATCCTTCTCGCCATTGACCTCGCCATGGCCTCCACTGCCGCCGTGAACGCCCCGTACCTTGGGCGCATCGTCTCCACCAACGTCGTCGTCACCGCCACGATGCCCTCGCCGCCCTGGATTAGGTGGTTCGCCGCCTCCCAGCGACACAGGAACGCCCCACGGGCGTTTATCTGGAAGGACCCCATTCCTCTACGGCGGTGGTGGCGATCGGGGGTTACTTGGGGTCGAGGACACCGGTGCTGTGGACGAGGATGGATCCGTAGTTTTAAGAGGCTCTGTTCCTCTTAAGCTCTGTTCTTTCTCCCACGGCTTCTTTGTTTCATCCACCAACTGGACCGGATGCTCGATAGAGACTCTGCAGTGTCCGCATCGGCGTCCTCCCGGGTCATCTGAGGGCTCCCACCATCAGCAACTCTACTGAAGTCTCGAGAAGTTACGAAATCCGATGAGTTTGAGTCAAATTTTTAATGAGCCACTGTGGTTGGAACCAGCATGCATGCTACGTTCCTGCATGGACGTAGCATGCTCGAGTTGATGCAGGTATGTTTGGAGCCGACGTAGTCGTCAGTGTTGTCGATGTAGTCATCATCCTCGGCATCGCCATTGACCTCGTCGATGCCGCCGTCGTTGAAGTTGTCGATGTCGTCGTCGTCGTTGTCGACGCCACCATCGTCGTCGTTGATGACGTCGATTTTGTTGAAGTCTTCGATGATGCCATCACCATCGTTGTTGCCACCGTTGCTGAAGTCGTTGATGCCGTCATTGTCGACGCCAGCGTTGTTGACACCGTCGATGCTTTCACCCTTGGTCTACTGCCCCCCGATCCGGCCGGGGATGAATCTTCTCGGGATGCATTGGTCCATGTGGCAGCAAGAAGCCGAGAGTGTTGCGTGTTGGAGTAGTAGGGTCCAGGATGCATGGGGGGAAGCAAGGTGCATGCTGAGGTGTGCCGGATCTAGCCACGGCCGGCGAGGGGTGCATCAATGACCTGAACGGAGTAGCGGGAGCAGGCGACAGTGTCGAGTACCACTCATACTCAGTATTTTAATGCACCCAAGGAGAGATGCCAAGGAGAGAGATAGAGAGCTGCTATCATACACCCAAGTGCATTAAATGCAATGAACGTGGTGTCGTTGAAGGGTATTTTTGTCTTAAAAAGTCAAAATTGGCCTAGTATTAGTATGTAAACGAAACTGAAAACAGATTGATTTCGTAAAATTAATAAAAAAGTGAATTTAAAATGTAAAATACTCCATCAATCACGTTCCAATACCTAATTCGTCCTACTTTCCCATCTCCAGCCCGTACCGTGACTCTCCCACACTAATCGATGATTACGTCGTGTCGCACCATGAAGTCTCGTAGGACAATATCAATCCACCGTAGCTTTTGCCTTGAGATTCGTGCCAGATACTTTCGAGCAGTGGATGGGGTGTCCCACGCGGCGGTTTTCTGTCAGGAACGTCCTACACCAGGACCTACAACATAAAGCAGACCACCCAGTCTGTCTACTCAGCTAAAGCCTAAAACTGTCCCCAAATAAAAAAAAAAAAAAAAAAAAAAAAAGGAGTAAAAAAAGGAAGGAAGAAAGAGACCCGAGAGCATTGAGCAAAGAGGAAAAAAAGAGAATTAGGGAAAGAAAACCAACATAAAAGCCGTGGAAAAATATGGAAAAGGGTCAATAAGGACAAAGAGCCCATTACTCTTCTCTTTTACTGTTAGGCACCAAAGAGAGAGCACAAAGAAACAAGAACACCATCCAGATCTACCACACTCTCTGTTCTTCCTCATAAAAATTCCATCCTTTTCTTCTCCTCTCTCTTCTCCATGTGAAAGATTCCTCTTTCTTCATCTCCTTCGATGGGTTCCTTTCCAAGGCTTCGAGGGTCGTTCTGGGCTTTGATTCTGGTGTTCGTCCTTCCGGCTCTGGTGCGCGGCGGGGACATCGTGCACGAGGACAATCTGGCCCCTAAGCAACCCGGTTGCTCCAATAAATTCGTTTTGGTGAGCCGCTTCTTGAGGTTATCTTGATTTCTTTTGGTGAATTCTTGAAATGAGTTATTGTTTTCGAGGGCTTAATTGAGAATCTTGGGTTCTTGGAGGTCTTGGAACATCCTAAATTGGTTTTTTTGTTTAAACAACGCTGGAGGCTTTTGGTCAAGGGAAGAGTTGTGGTCTCTCTTTGATTTTTCATGTCAAGAAAGTATATCCCTTTTAGGTTTGCGTTTCTTGATATCGGTTCTTGTTTTTGAGAGTTCTGATGAGAATCTTTGGTTCTTCGAGGTCCAGGAGTGCCTTAGTTGTGTCAAACGTTGGGTGCATACTGGAAGCTTATGGTCGTTTTAAAAACTGTGATACTTCTTCGACCAATCTTTGTCCGGCCACGAATTCGTTATTTCCCACCTTCTTGAAATGCAACTTGCTTATTTTTTTAGGGCCCGCTTTGATTGAGGATAAGTATGCATAAGCCCCCTTTTATGCATCCAAACACTTTTCTCTAAATCTTACGTAACTACCTTGGATGCTTGCATAACTTTTACTTTATCCACTATGCCAACTTATGGTATCCTCAATCCAAACGGGATCTTAGTGTGTCAAATGCTCATTCTTTTTAGTACTAGAAGCTTCTGTTCATGTGAAAGTTGTGGTTTCAATTTCATTGGGAGGTGATTTCTTTGTTTGCGAACAATATTGGAATCTTGGAAGATGTTTGAATTAAGGGCTTTGTGATCGGTAATTGTGGGAGGTTATGGACTATACCAACATGTCAAATTCGGACTTTTTTGGATATCGAGAGCTTCTGTCCATGAGAAAGTCGTGTTTGTAGCCAACATGGAAGTTTTTTTATTTAGAATTATAGAGGGTATGCTGAGAAAATTTGGTTCTTTTTGACTCTGTTTTTTGTGACGGGTCTTTGTTTTTTGAGGATTTAGTAGGAATATTCTTGTCAGTGAGTTTACAAGTTACACGTAGGTAATGTAATCATTATTTTCCATATTGCCTGAGTATGATTTTTTCTAGCCATCATTTGCCAGAACCCCTTCTCTAATCATCTAATTCTTGGCAGGTAAAAGTGCAAACTTGGATTAACGACAAAGAGGCGGATGAGTTTGTCGGTGTTGGTGCTCGATTTGGCACTACAATGGAGTCACAAGAAAAGCATGCTAACCGAACTCGCATTTCTCTAGCAAATCCTTCTGATTGCTGCTCTATGCCTAAGAATAATGTACTTTTCTAGCTTAACTCTATTTGTGTGCAAACTCTAACATGGATACTAGTTCATATTTTGACATCTTTTTCTTTCATCAGATTGCTGGAGATGTTGTATTGGTCCACAGGGGCCGCTGCAAGTTCACAACAAAGGCAAAGGTTGCAGAAGCAGCTGGTGCTTCTACTATCCTTATTATAAACAACCGTAAAGGTATTTCCTTCCTGCTTCAAGTAGTATGTAGAATAGCCTATTTGCAGAATCCAAACGAGATCAATCAGATATATCTAATGATGCAAGTAAAATAAACTTTCTGGGAAAAAAAATTGTTGTTCTTTTCCTCTGTATACTACCTACTCCTTTTGACCAGTCCTTACTTAATCATTTGCTTAAGCTTAGCCCTCTTAAATTTGACCACCGCATTGACAATGCCAAGAAGGTAGTAGATGGAGGGAAGGAAAATGCTCACATGTGCCTAGCACGTCTATCAGAATCCCTCCTCGTGGAGACTTAAAACCATGACGTCTTCACTCGAGAGGCTTCTATTGTTACACACATTGATGCACTAATTGTTCCTACGCACCATCATCGGTGTCCCCTTTTTAATTTGCTAGTTATTGTTTCCTCTCCCATCCCTTTAAGCATGTACATACTAGTTCTTGCTTTTGGTGTTCATCACCATCCTTTGGCAACTTATGTGATGTATTTCTGGTACCCATTCTGTCAATTATTCAAGAATTCTAAACATTATCTATAGGTCAAGTGTATCGTTGTCAGTTTTCTTTGTCCCACGAATCCAAGTAATTTTCTGTATTGCCTATTCATTCAATGACGACTTTGCAATTAACAGCGTTCTGCACCTTGCCTCCTTTGGAGAACTTTCCATGGCTCATGCCTTTAGTTCCCTTTTGAATCTCTATTAGATTTGTACATTTCACCTTTTATTGAATGTTGAGGTCTGATCTGCTCTGACATTCTCTTTCTCTATGCTTTCATTGTATTTGTGTTGTGCAGAACTCTATAAGATGGTATGTGATAGCAATGAAACAGGTCCAATTATAAAGATACCTGCAGTAATGCTGCCTCAAGATGCAGGTGATAGTTTGGTGAATAGTATCAAAAGTGGTCACTCAGGTAAGTTTGCTTTCATGTGTCATGGCTAAAGTTCAAAATATACTGTGCGTTTTGTTCCTTTGGAAGGCAGATGCAGTTGTTGGAATTTGGATTTGCTTAAAAGAATCCTGGTTTACATGTTTCAGTTATATTATTATTTGTCAAGATGCTTCTACTATTGTGAAAACTAGTAGCAGGTCCTTGCTAGTATTGTATCTTGGAATCACATGCCTCTTGGGTGCATAAGAAATTAAGAACTATACCTGCGTTAACTTCTGTGTTAGAACCTTGGATATGCTGAAGTCTCAGCTTTTCTGTAGGCATGTCATATAACAGCTATGATTAAAGCAGAGAGTCATGATTGCTGGGGTTTCATGATGACATGTTTGAATATGCCAACACTTTATAACCCAGGACTGAGCTACAATGCTCAAGTAGACAATATGAGCACGATTGAATGAAATGCATTAGTGGTAGCAGTTTAGAGTAACTTAATAAACTTTGGAAAGATAGAAACACCATTGGTGGCTTGGTTATTCAAGTTTCTCTCTTTTCATATAACTCGTAATATTGTTTACGTTAAAAAGAAAAAAAGAAAAGAAAAAATGGTGTTAATCAAACCCAATTTAGTCACCAAAAGTTAGTGTGCAATTGTGATCCTTTTTAGCTAGCATCTGACTTTCTATAGTTAACATGAGAGGAGGACAAATTTGTCTTTGACTGGACTCATTTTCCCTGAAGTCAAGGATTTGCTGACCAATTATCCTTGTGTACTGAACTGATTTGGTGAAGGAGCTTTTCTAAGTGCTGATTATCTCAATTTTGTGTTTTCCAGTTGCCGTGCAGTTGTATTCTCCAAATCGTCCTCTTGCTGATACAGCAGAGGTGTTCTTGTGGCTAATGGCTCTTGGCACCATCTTGTGTGCATCTTATTGGTCCGCATGGAGCGCCAGGGAAGCCTCTATTGAACATGAAAAGTTACTAAAGGTACTATGTTCTTTGGGGTATGGATTTCAATGGAAGCTCTTTCATGATCTTTTACTGTGCCTTCTGTCAAAATTTTACATGTATTGATGAAACATTTTCTCATAGGATGCTCCGGACGAGTTACTAAAGATGGATACAGGTTCTGGTGGGGTGGTGGATATCAACACTACGTCTGCAGTCCTTTTTGTTGTTATTGCATCATGCTTCTTGATCCTACTCTACAAACTTATGTCCTTCTGGTTCGTGGAGCTTTTGGTGGTGTTATTTTGCATTGGTGGTGTAGAGGTGCATCTTTTGGCCTTTCTAGCTTTCCAATTCCTTTTTTGCCCTTTTGTGATGATAAGATTTGATTTAGGATCTTCCAAGTAGGTTTATCAATAGGATCGATTAATGGCCTTTGTAGTAACAATATCATCAAAAGTTGTGCCTTAAGTGGCAGAAGTTTGACGCATGGATTTCAGGGTGTTCAATGACTTACTTTTAACATTTCAGTATAGGAAGTGTTGGTACCATGAAAAAATTGCTCTCTAACTCTTCTCTTTTCTAGTTGTTATGTGTTAAGTTTGCTATGTTTTATGCCATCATGAATATATTTCTATGTGATGGTACTGTGCTTGCCTCCAATTCATTTCAGTCATGTCTAACTTCCAGAGTCAATTACATAAAACTGCTGAAGTTCTATATCACATAAAAGTGATGATATGTTTTTGCCTTCAAGTCCCGCATGAAATTGCTAGTACATTTTGATCAGGTTATTGTGTTTCCCTGACATCTAAGACATCCTGTAATCATATGCCCTCATAAGTTACGATGCATTTGTAAAATGGTGCTTTTTAAAAACTGATCATTTAAGTATATGGATTTTGATTTGAAGCTTTAAAGAGCTTATGGCAATGCTTTTCATTTACTTAGAACTGATGGTATCATTTCAATCCTTGACATGCCTTCATTTACCATAGTAATTGTATATCTTCATTTTTCTTCAGGGCCTGCAAACATGCTTGGTGGCTTTGTTGTCACGGTATGCTGATGTTCTGTTAATTGTTGATTTTCAGTTCTTTTTTTATCTGCTAATACGCTCTATGTAATCCATGTGATTTTGTCTCTTTGCGTAGAGTTCTAACTATATATGAATGTTGCTATCATTTGTGGCACGTGTTAGTGTTATTCTTATCATTTGTGGCACGTGTTAGTGTTATTCTCAAGAGGAAGGATTATGATTAATACTGTTTCCTCTGCACTTTTTTCTTTTATTATTATTATTTTATTACTGCGCAATATCTCCTAGAGAACCTCATCTGTTTTGATGTATTGATTTGCATGTAATGGGCAACTGATTGCATAAGCACCTTTGTGGCGCTGATCTTTATTCTGGAGTGCAACTGGCAGAAAACAAAATGATGCAAAAAATTTAGCTAATACTTTGGCACTATGCTGATTGACAAACGACTTTATCGCGTGAAAGATTTAGCTATTTTCCCTACATAACATATTCTTAGCAGAAAGTTTCAGGTTCATAACTAGGTAACTAAAGTATATGGTAGCCCCAAGTTAGCATGTACATTGATGTTATTATACTCTAGTGTCTAATCAGTCTTATCCTGGGCGGTTTCATTTGGGCTGAAAGTATTCACTGTGGCTTATTATGCAATGGGTTTTCTCTTCCAGGTGGTTTAAACGTGCTGGAGAATCATCTATTAAAGTACCGTTCTTTGGAGCTGTTTCGTACCTTACTCTGGCTGTTTCTCCATTTTGCATTGCATTTGCTGTCATTTGGGCTGTTTATCGCCGCATATCGTTTGCCTGGATTGGCCAAGATATTCTTGTAAGACATTGAAACCATTATGCCTTGGTTCTCTGTCTAGTGGCTGAATGATCTTGATATTGTAGTGATCTGTGCATTTCTATGGTTGATACCAACTGAGCTGCATGATAGTTGGTTGTTATGCATAACAATCGTCTTTTGGGCGTTATGTTAATCTACAACCAGTATGGTATGAAATAAACATGCACTTCTAGTAGATCATTGGGAGGGTTTACAGGTTCATTTGTTATCCACAACACCTAATTAATGATTAGTATATTTCCGACATACTTCCATGGACATAAATTTCATTATTATTTTTTCACCCATGACTCTCACCTTTTGTGGCCTCCTTTATGAGAATGGGCTTCTCTGAGAGCAAACGACAAGGAGTTTAGCTTGGTATTCTACACCAAGGATTACTGTTCTGGTGGCCCATGTCGTGCCAGTTCCTAACCTACATATATTGGCACAGAGTTTTAATGGTCCGATACAGGAATGCAACCCCCCTTGTCACATAATTGGGTGTTTGGAAGAATTTGTAGTTATTTGGATAATCAAAACTGAAAATAATTGGTTTTAAGTACCAAACGTGACAAAATATTACTATACTAGTTCGCGCCGATGAGCACAATAAACCTTGTTCAACAACTATTGAGCTAATAGCTGATGAGATCAGCATGGAAGACATCATTTTAATTCGAGTATGAATGGGGTGCGATAGATCCATTGACTATGCTGGGAAACGTAGATTACAGCAGTTTATAAAGAACAGTGGTTTCTGAATAGGCTAGGCCAATCCATGTTGATATGTTTAAAGTATGATTATTCATGAGTTTTAGATGTGTTCTAGATTATTTTTCTTTCTATTTTGTCTTTCAGCAACATCATACTTATTTCCTGATAAATAATCTCTTCAACCAGGGCATTGCTTTGATCATTACGGTACTTCAAATTGTTCGGGTGCCTAATCTTAAGGTAAGATTTTACTGTTTTTTCACACAGGTTAGTTCTTCTGAAACATGCATAGGTTGGATTATTCATGGCTTCACTTCTAGTGATTAAATATGTATGTTTGTACCCTTAATATTAATATTGAAATAGCACATACATATGTTCTCCTACTTTGGTATGTGATGGAGATTGTGGACATCGTTCTTTTGATGCTTTGCGAGCCTTTGAATGGCAGGTTATTGTCTAGCATGTAGGGGTGGCAACAAGCCGGAATCGAGTGAGCTGGGCTCAGCTCGAGCTCAGCTCGAACCAACTCTGAGCTAGCTCGATATTTGCTCGAGCCGGCTCGAATTTGTCCAAGCTGAGGAGGTCGAGCCAAGCTGACTTGATCGAGCTAGAGCAAATCAAAGAGAAAAAGAAAGCCGGGGAGGAGAGGATATGGCAAGGGAGAAGAAGAGTGTCGAGGGAGAGAGTGCTAGGAGAGAACGTCAGAGTTCTGTCATCGGAGTTGTGCTGGAGAAAAAGCTGTGGAGTGATAAAAAGCGGTGGAGGAAGAGATCGCGGCAGGAGGGTGGGTTAGATAGAGATGCAAATAAGAAGAGAGGCGGCGGGCTTGAGAGTGTAAGATAGGTCTAGGGTTTCATGTCATAAAGTCACCCTTTAATAACTACTTGAATCTTGGATGTTGATCTTTAGATCCAACGGCTTAGATTTTAAGTAGCTAATAAATTTGTAGAAATGAGGAAGCATACCTTTAAACAAATATCTTTGGTGTCCATCGAGCAAACTCATTATTACTGATCTTGGTCATTGATCCTGAGATCTAATGGCTAAGGTACAAAGGTAAGCTCAGTCTTCTTATATTACTTTATATATGGGATGATCTTGGCCATTGATATTGAGATCCAACAGCTGAGATGAATGAGCTCTTAGTTTTTGTTAACTCTCAACCTTCTAAAGAGTAAAGACCCACCCATGTAGATGATTGGCCGTTGATCATAGGATTCAATGTTTGAGATTAATTATACATACATACATACACACATAAATATATACATAATATAGTGTATATGTATGCTATTTATTTATTTATTTCTAGCTGGATCTAGCTGATATTGATAGAGCTGATCTCAGCTCGTTGTCAGCTTTAAAGGAATCAAGCCGGCATCAAGCTAGCTGTTATTGAACTGAAGCTTGAGTGAATATCAAGCGATCTTCGATATATCTGATCGCTAGATCGCCACCCCTAGCATCATGCCTATGTATCATGCTGCTTCTGCACAGTTATCTGGTATTTGCTTTGTTTTAGTATAAGCCATATAGTTATGGTTGGCCTGATATCCCCTTCAAATGCATTGTTGTATTGTCTCTTTTCTACCTGCAGGTAAAAAGGTCAATAATTTCGATGAAAAGAAAAGCAAGTTTACTCAAACATTGTCTTCCCTAGGGGTGAGAATTCGGTATATACCGAACCGAAATACCAAATACTGAAATACCGAAATACCATAATTTAAAAAATCGAACCGAACCGAATTAGTGCATAAAACCGAACCGAACCAAACCGAATTAATTCGGTACACTAATTTAAAAACAGAACCGAACCGAATTCATGTAAAAACCGAACCGAACCGAAATAATTCGTAATTTTTTACTTACAATATAAAACCGAACCGAAATAAGGTATATAATTTTAAAAATTTCGGTATTTTGGTATTTACCGAATTTTAAAAATAAAAACCGAAACCGAACCGAATACCAAATTTTTGACAAAAAAAAACCGAACCGAACCGAATATACCGAAAAACCGAACCGAATTGTTCGGTTCAGTTCTAAAAGTTCGGTTCGGTTTGCTCACCCCTATTCTTCCCTTGCTATTACTTACCTTTCCTAGCCCGACACAATGATTGGCTGACTAGATTTCGAGTTTAATCTAACTGCTTACCTGCTGAAGCGGAGTAATACTTGTACTATGTGTAGCATTCGGAAATAAAGTTGTTTCTCTGCTGACAAAATCTCTTGATTTTATGTTACTGGGGAATATAGAAAGCTTAACAAACAAGGTGGAAGATTTGAGCTCTCTAGAAAACCAAAAATCCTCTCTCTAAATTGTCATAGACCTGCATGTTGAGTGTCGAGGATTTTAGTTTGGAGGGAAGCTTGTAATTTGATATCAGTTTGTAGTATTTAGATGGATTATAGACTATATTTAATGGAGGCACTCACTGGTTGTTAGTTACCAATGATGGACAGTTCCTTGCATGTGCCCATGTCATGATAAAAGCTTCAGCTGGTGCACTACGTATAAGTTCAAGTTTGTTGCATCACTTGTGGTGTGTCAATAGGCTTCCGTCTTCAATAATATAGTCAAACATGCAGGCAGATGTCTATGCTTGTGATTCATGTCTAGGGCATTATGCTTATAGTTCCAACGAATTAAGTTTGAATATTGTAGCGACACTTGCTGCTTTGTGCTAAGGTGTTACATGATAACCATTTCTCACTTTGGTGACAAGACTTCGAATCAGTGATGCGTCTGAAAATGTCTAAGTTAATTTCTAATATTGTTGAGGTGCTAGCTAAGTCTTAGTCATTAAAGGCCGGTCAGATAAAAATATGAGCTTCATGGTTTGACGATATTAAGTTGCTGGGATTTGAGTACAATATTTTCCTTGGTTCCACATCACTTGATTTTTTCTGGGTCTCCTATTTTTAATGCCTCTCTCCTTAAATTTAATCAGGTAGGTACTGTGCTTCTCACTTGCTCCTTCTTCTATGACATCTTCTGGGTTTTTGCTTCAAAAAAGTGGTTCCATGAAAGCGTAATGATTGTGGTAAGTTTCACGGAAAGCTCATTGGTTTCTTGGAGGTTCATGTGAACCTCCTTATGTGTTGTATGGCTACATCTTCATCCCGATATTGCTGATATTTCATGAGTTGCTCATGCACTCTTCATAGGTTGCCCGTGGTGACAAGACTGGAGAGGATGGTGTGCCCATGTTGCTAAAGATCCCTCGCATGTTTGATCCATGGGGTGGATACAGCATAATTGGTTTTGGTGACATCCTTCTACCAGGCCTTTTGGTTGCATTTGCTTTAAGGTTCAAAGACTCGTTTTACTAGTGCAATTTGGTTGTTTCATAATCTCTCGTGTTGAACGTCTTTACTTCTTTTAGCTTTTATCAGTTATTTTGCTTGATGATCTCTGATACTTGGTAAAATGTATAGTGCTAGCTCATTTTATGGCTACAGGAAGAGTAATAGAGTGAGAACAAACTGTAACCTGCTCCATCACCTGCCATTTACTATTTCAGCAAAGGGTCTGATGCGAAACAGAAAAGTGGAGGAAAGTTTGTGATAAAGATAGTCGAAGTAAACAAACTGGCAAACAGAATTCAATACCCTGAGCAAATGATAAATTTTGGATTTCTTTATGTTTGTGGGGGAGGCATATCCTTACAACCTTCATTCATGTTTTGTCTGGTCTATGTCCACTTTCCCTATGATTAATTTAAGACAGCCCTTCGTGACAGATCTTCCTTGTGTTTTTGCTGCACATTTCTGGACAAAGTTGGTCATCTTACACTGCCATTTTCTTTGATGACACTTCTTTTGTCTATCATATGCTCATTCCTAAGCCCCTTTTTTTTTATTCGACATATCCAATTCATGTTCTGATATTTATATGGTCAGAATATCGATTCTGTTAACTTCTAAGGCAATGGGGCTCTTAATCCAACATCTTTGCAAAAGAACCCAAAAGGGCCTATGTGTGTCATATTAATTTGTTCTTGGTTTCTTAAGCATATTTTTTGGAAAAAATAAGCCTAAATAGCAATGTCTGTTTCGTGGATAATTGCTGTCATTTTCAGAACTCTTTCTCCTTACTTTCGTAACCTTCATTCATGTTATTCCATGTAGAAAATCTGGCAAATTCATCCACGGCCTTGGTTTTGGTCAGCCTTCAGGTCTCATAGATGAAAGAGTTCACGTGATTGACATATCATGCCAAGCCTTTATTATGTAAAGATTCTCTACGGTCCTTTTATCTATATTCAAGACCCTTTAATGACCTCCTTATCCTTGGTGTACATTAACATTTCTTTCACCATTGAGCAATCATGTCAGCTCTTAGGCTTAAGTTCAAGAGTCTGGTACATCAGTTTAGTCGGATGATGCAAAGCTTTGAAATCCTTCTCACAATTTTCATTGATATTTTGGGTCTTCCGAGGCTTATTTATCTGAATGAAGGTACTTTCTTTCTTTGTTACCAAGTTCAAGTTAGACTGGTTCATTCATTGCTACTTTTCCATTAAATTGCTCTGCTATGAATGCAATTAGCACGACTTCAAATAGATACTTCAGCTTCTTATGCTTTCAATTTGAGGTTCTGGTTTTGCAAAGCAAGCCCAAAAACAATGTTGTAAGAAAGCCACAATGTCCATCTTCATGATGCACGTCCATAATTTTGTTGGTTGTCTGCTTCGTTAAGTTACTCGGATAGAAATTTATAGAATGAAAGAACTATCATTTTTCCTAGGATGTTCATTCTGTTCAACATTCCTCATTGAATTTGCTTTTATTCCCCACAATCAGTGTATCTTAGTACACTCTCTATGCAAGCTATTAAGTCTAGTCTGTGCTCTGTCAATTAGCTTTGGAAGCTAACCATGTTAGCAGTTCTTTTGCCAGGGCAGCAACTTTAGCTGCTTAGTTGAGTATTACCACATGGCATTTATTTATTCTTATTACGTTAAGGGGAAGTATGATGACGATTTGGCAATTGAGCTATCTAATATGTGAGGGTTACTTCTTTATTCACAGGTATGATTGGGCAGCAAAGAAAAGCCTGAGAACTGGTTACTTCTTGTGGTCAATGGTAGCCTATGGTACTGGTAAGACAGTTCTTGCTCTAGTTTTCACACTTTAAGAGCAATTGATGTATTCATAAGTTCTACATATGAATCTAAACCCGGCTTAGAAGAAGCCAGAAGAGAATGTGGACATTCAAAATAAGTTGCTCTTCTTTTTGAAGTTGCTAAAACTTGGCCGTGGGTTAGGTAGGCTCTTATACACTACCTCCACCTCAATAGCTCAAGCAATTAGCTAATGGCGAAAGGGATCTGCCCTATGAGAATTTCTCACTAGTGGGTTCAAGAGAAGACTTCTATGGGCTAAGAAATTATGATAGTAAGCTGCTGAAATTACTAAATTGCGCCCTTTTCCTCCTGCCCTTGCCAATTTTCGCTCATTCTTCATGATATTGCCCTGAATTATTCTCTCGTTAATTTTGGAAAGGATACGGTTATCATTAGACATAGGTTTTCACAGGGTGCTTCTAATGCGTGATGAGAGCAATTAAACATGCATGAACTGTGATGTATTTGCAGGTCTCCTTATCACATATGTTGCATTGAACTTGATGGATGGACACGGTCAGCCAGCCCTGCTGTACATTGTGCCTTCCACGCTGGGTAATCCGTTTACCAAAAGCTCATTTTCCAACCATCGATTACGATTAATAGATGTAACTTTTAGTACTTGAAGGAAGGGAAATTTTGTGAGATTTTGAATCTCATGAAAAGCATCTATATACAGGTACACTGTTGGCTCTGGGAAAAAAAAGGGGTGAGCTAGCCAACCTTTGGTTCAAAGGAGAACCACAAAGAGTGTGCCCCCACATCGAGCTGGCTCAATAGAAACTTCTCAGGAGTCGGGGCTCTTAGATTTCATTTCAGGTGTCTGTAACAAAGAAGAGGCAGTTGTAATATATAATCTAATATACGACTAAATTAAAGGGTTGTCTGACTAGACATGGTCATTTAAACTAACCAACCTGATTTATTGAGTAAATCTCGCAAATCATGACTACAAGACAGAGTTAGATGAATCAGGGCCTGTTAAATTATACACATCACTGAGAAGCTCGCTAGTTAAATTACATAAAACTACTGTACACAGCAACTTGGACATATAATTATGATTAACGGCGCCGATCAGGGAAAGCAGGGGGAGAACAAGCATCTGAAGCTTCTCAGTCGAGCAGCAATGTCAGATGCTTCTTGGGAAGAATGGCCGCATGCATCTAAATCATTGACTTGACCATTCTCCAGTACAGCCTCCGCCATGCACGATCCTTTGATGGCACTGGCGCAAGGACATTCCGGAAACACCTTGGAAGCTTCAAACCTCAATGGACGATTTTTCAGCTTTAGATGCATGGTATGATATCATGCCCAGTGGACGCTCCTTGGCAACCCCGCGAGTTGCCTCGAATCTCAGCGTACATGGAGGCCAGTTAGCTCACCTCAGCTTCAACCCTGCATAATTACGCATACATAGCAATGTCTCCTTTTCAGCTTGAAACCCGACAAGATCACAAAAGACAGTCAATGGAAAAGAAGTAAGCGGATTTGTAATGAAGGAGAAGAGAAAGCTGAATATAGTTTCTTAGTAAGAAAGACACGAGCTCAACAAGAAGTCGTCATTTCTTTTTTATTCAAACATCTACAGATGCAGTGGTTAGATAGCACCCGAAGAAACAAAAATTAACTTCGCAACAAATTCAAAAGGTTGAGGTTAGTAGATATAAAGTCTGTCCTTCTTTGGAAATTTAAGAATCTTAATGAAATGCATTGCTTTCACTTGCTAACTCCATTTAACAAATTCAAAAGGATTTAGGAAGTCAAATATGGTATGCTTTCATCCTAATCTACAGAGCAATTAGCAAAATCAGCATTGTCATTGCCATTCAAGAGGCAGACAAACAGAATTGGACCTGTTTGCCTCGTATCACCATTTCCCTCGGACCATTATACCAATGGTCTGGATATGTTTGAATCGGATCCAACGGTCCACATCATTAATAACTGCTGACTAGGATTCAGATGAAAGAGATGTGGATCATTGGATCTGATTGAAACAGATCCAGGCCATTGGTCTGAGGCAAACTGCTCACAAACAGAAGACCCAAGGACTTATCTTTATCTCTAAATTGCAAACTTCCCTACACTAGTGCTATGGAAGTGAAACCCTAATTCGATAAATAAGGAGGATATTCATATTTCCAGAGTAACAAAAGAAACACAATTTATACCTGAAAATCTCTTAAGGGAACCATTTCCGCTCATCAAGTTCGAAGCAGGTCCTCTTTCTTGGCCAAGAGACAATATTTCCTGCATTCTTTCAGGCCAATCTGAATTCAATCTGCGTGCAAAATCTTCTACTTCCCTGTGAACATTGTGTTAGAAGTAGAATTAGAAAAGCTGTGAAATAGATGCAGCAACATGATTGTTGACTTGCAAGCACAAGGAAAAATCGGAATAGATATCCAGTAGAGAGCAATGATTTAGGGGGCATAAAATGAAGAAAAAGCAGAATATACAGTACAAATAGCAAACAATCTAGTGCAGGTTTAAAGGACCACAAGCTACATGACAGGTGCCAGGAGAACAATTAATAGTTACATCAACGTCATATGATAGGTAAAATCAAGCTTCTATGCAGGAACACTCTGGTTCGCAACGGTCACAATCGCAGACATAATGGCCCCCATATGGGTACTGCTACGAGCCTAAAAGCAAGTATATCCTCATTACCTTTTTCCAGTATAGAATACTGATTTAAACGAAAAAACATCCAGGAAATCTCGAGTCCAAGTATCTTATAGCCTAGTAGTGTTTTCCAATTATTTTCCATTCCACAGAACACAATACTCTGAAAAAAGAACATAATTGAAACTGCTACGTTGAGACAATTGCATCGAAACAAGTTACATGCAAATACCTGTGCATATTTTTGTGCGTCAAAGGACATTTTCTTCCTTCACTGCATGCTATTAGATGTTATTATTTTGCATATTAGCGTCCATGATTAGCAATTATTTTCTGTGGATTGAACCGTAAAATAGTAACCAAAATCAACAGTCTCTGAATAGCTCACTGCTCCCATGCAGTGTTAATGACCATTAGTTTCAGCAAGAGCCCCCAAGATTCCATCTTGTTAATGGTGTAAACCATGAAATCATGCTAAAACTGACTAACTATTGCAATACTTGATAAATAACCAGCCAAAGTTTCAAATCTCAACTTAAGAAATCAACATGCACCAAGCAGTATTTGTTGAACTCCATCTAGCTCTTTGTGCCACCTTTCACAGTAGATAAAATCCATCATCTATTTCATTTGTCTAACTCTTAATCGTGAATTCCTTAACTGCATGTCAACATATTAAACAATAAATACATCAAACATCTTGACATATGTGTATCCGGATCTTCACTTCAAGTAAAAAAGTAAACAAGCTTAAAGAACTTAAAAAACCACAAGATCCACACGTGAATCGCTCAACCAACAAAACTGTGAGTTACAAGCACATACAATCTTTGTCTGGGTATTTGGTATTTGGTCCTTCCTACAGTTCAGATAAGGAACACCGTTGTCATGTTCTCTCAATGGAGGATAACTTAATATAGGACCTCATCAATTCATAAATCAAAATCTGCTCAAATCCCTTCATTCATTGCCTGTTAGGGTGTGCTTCTACATTACACATGGCACTTGTGAATTTTGCCACTAATAAAAAAGATCCCTGCTTACAAGAGGGAGGCCAGACTCAATCCCTAGCTCAAGCCTGTGAATTTTCACTCTACCTGGATCCGAAACTCTTTTACTCTTAGCAAGTTTAAATTATTGCTGGTCAATGAAAGGACCAGGGCAAGTGACCTTCCAATAACCAAACGAGCGAGTGTAACATATACTGCCAACACTTTATGTGTGACACTGGAATTCATGTATCTCAAAACACAGGGACTGAGAAAAAAAAGGAAGATGCTGTTGATTAATCCATCACCGACTGTACTCGGCTCACGGCACCAGCTCACTTTATTCAGTTCATTACTTTGTGTTCTCAAAGCCCTCTCTTTTCACATTTTCTGTCTCTCATTTTCCATGATTGAAGATCAATTTCCTTTTTCTGTATTGCTGCCAGCCCAATCCAGTTTATTTGCTTTAATGTAACTCTTTTTTCTATCAAATATATTCTCCCATGTCAAATAGGACTAAAGAATAATTACTTTCTCAAATTTAAGACCTAGCATCCAGTTAGTTACCATAGCATTTGATTCAGACTATTATCAGGATCGCAGGCTGAATAAATCTTGTGTATCCTGTGGATCCTATTCGCCTAACTGCTTTACAATTCAAGCAACACAACCATTTTAACAATCATAAAGTCGTAGCATTTTTCATTGCAGATCAACAACCTAAACAAGCCAGTTGCAATCTGGGTAACCAACACCAATACCTACACAAACGTGGTGATCATGGCAGTCCAGAGACTCGAAATTTAGAGCTATCTCACCTGTCAAGCTGTTCCTTCATCTCAGGATCCAAGTCATCATCGATATCAGCATCCTCGAAGTCCACCTTTGATGTAAAAGCGTTCACAGCCATATCTTGCATTTTGGAACTTTTACTATAACTAGGACTGGACACACCAGCTTCCTGGCATAATGAAATAAGATTGGTTAGCTCCTAGAGAACAGCAGAAGTCCAAGTCAGTACCTAGAGGCTATGATTGTCCTCGTAAAAAATGCAAATCCGCATCAAAGCTAAGAAGACACTGATCACCTTGTCTTTGCAGTTCAGAACATCTGTAGAAGAATCTTTTGCATGATCTTTTCTTCTCCTATTCTTCTTTTTGTGCTTAGCAGATCTAATACCCCTCAAATCTGTTTGAAAATCAATGCATTATACTTTGGTTTGTCTGTGCCATGAGAATGTGGCACAAACAGAGACTAGAAAACAAGGTTGCAAACTGAATTAAGTAGGTAATGAAAATTAAGTTCCATTAAAAACTAAGGCATAGATGCCATCCGCTAAAACACTATAATCTGAGTCCCAGAAAAGCCATGCTGTGTTCTAGTAATGAATAATGCACAAATATGACTTCTAAGAGGCTCAAGATATCATATAAAGTGAATAATTTACATAATAAAATAGAAAAAAATGACTTGAGGATCCAATAGTGGTTACTGAATTAGAAAGTAAAGGACAGAAATTGCAACTTGCTAATTATACATTGGCAAGTTCATCAAACCAAAGCCTTGCTTGTTTGTTCATGACTTTGGTGCACAAGTTGTATTGATAAAACCAATCAAACTTTTAGTACACATCCAAATCCTGCCCAAACAAGGAAGAAAGAGGTGGAAACTAATTTGCAAGATTTAGTGACCACAGAAGTTTAAAGGAGTTCTAAATAAAGCAACCAAATAAAAAAGTTTCCTATAGGTGGAAAAGTTAGAAACAAACAATTACCAAAAGCAAATTAAAGAAGGATGAAAAACAAAACTAACATTTAAAATCATGTTAGGAGACTGAAAATATCAATCATATAAACAGCAGCTTTTTTGCAATTACAAGGTCCAACAAGCAGGATATGTGGACTAATAAATACAGAATGCAATAAGTGAGTTTGGGGTAGATTTTGGATTATCCATTAATAAAGGCATAGGTTTTGGAAAAGCAATACTTCATCTGAACAAAGAAAGCATGGCATGAATTAAACACTAATTCATATGGACAGACACTATATTGCGCATCTATTGAAAATAGACAGAGAAGAAAGTTCAGCAAAGCTCATACGTAAAAATACCTCCTAATCTTGGCTCTTTCGGATTATATGTGCTACAAAATAACCAAAAATGGAATTCTCGAAAGTTTTTTTTCCACTTTACAAATTTGTCTATTTTAAACCATACTATATGTTAGAACTTCAGGTTATCCACATATTCTTGAGCAGCACCTTGAAAATTGGTGCTCAACTTTGGTGCTCAAAACATCCTGCTCCCATATAACTATTCCACATCCTAGCCTATCCCAGCTCCAGAGGATAAGTATCAAGTCAAATTTCTTTCCTGGTATCTAACATGATATTTCAGCTTTCAACAACAAAGCCACTGAATTGTGGAATAAATATACCATGTGATTAAATCAGTTACATTTGCTTTTGTATTTAGATAATAAAGCAATATTGCCCTCTCCATATATACCTGTTATAGCCACATACTTACAAGCAAATAGCTTCTCTATTAAAAAGAGAAAATTTGGCTTATGCCTAACACACAGAGAAATGCACCCAAATGAAGGATGATCCTTACTTCCCATTCTCCTCTATGGCTTAAACCTTATATCCAGAACTAAACTAGCTACTAAAGCATCTATTAGCAAGAAGATAACTGAATTACATTTATCAGTCACAATAAAACAAATTAGTGAAAAGTAAGAGCACACATCAAACCATACATCCACTACAAAGTAGACTACTAATTCAGGCAAGTAGCAGAAAAAAATCACCTAATATGTACTAGCAGCAAGAATCACAGATTTGGGATAGAGAAAGCCACATCACTAAAACATACCATGTTTCCCGCCATTTATAAACGATAAAAGGTCCTCAACTGAACGATTATCCACTTGGTCCTCTTCAGTTTCCAAATTCTGAAAAAGACGGAATATCCTCAAGAAATAAATCTCCCAAGAAAGTCAACATACATGTGTATCACGAACTTTTGAGAAAAATATAATAGCTATCGGGTACTATTCTAGAGTGGAGAACAAGCAGCAACTTATAGGTTGGAAAATGGAATAGATGAACAACTCTCAAGATAGAACAACCTTAGATGTCTGTCTCTCTTTTAGCTCTCTCCTTTTTTTGGCATAGAGTCGATTAAGTAATCGAATCCGTGGATCATCAGTTATATTTTTCACTGGCTCCAATTTCTCCTCCTGCATTAAGTTCGACGATTAGGAATAAACAAGACATTAGGATAGATAGAGGAATCATCCAAATAAAAAAAGAGAGAGGAGGGGGGAGGGAAAAACAAAAGAAACCATTCATCAATACCTCAGTGAGGTCATCAGGTAAATGGAATATCTCGCGTATCTCCTCAGGAGATTTTCCTTCTATAATACGGGCAAGGGCTCGACTGGTGAGATCAACCAAAGGCCTCAACTGAAGACTGTCGGCTGCAGAAGTCAACTCGCATAATCTTTTTGTATCTAACTTTATGAACTTCTCATCAAAGGTCTTCCGTTCCTAACAAAGTGAAAAATCATTAGAGATGCACACCAAAAACATTGTCTGCAGAAAAGTGTCCATGCTAGCTAAATATATCACAGAAAGACAATGTGGTTGGCACTTAGTTAAAATGTTCCACGGTAAAATCTGATTTTTTTTTCCTTTTTTGTTTATAGTTGATACCCAATAATAAATTTAAATAGAACAAACCCTGAATTATCGAATCCATGAATTTTGTCACAAAATAACATACACATTGCAATGAATGCAAAGATGACACATTAAAGCATAGTTGCATAACAAACCTTATTAGAACGACCAGGAGATTGATGGAATCGGCAATAATCGAGTATCAAGCTCAGGACGCATGGATTGACTCGCTGTGGTAGTGATATAGCAAAATTCTTAGAGGATCCCATCCCTGACTGAAGTATTTCACGACATATCAAGGGACAGAACATGGCAATATCCTCTTCTACTTGCTGTAGAGATCCATCGGCAGTCTGGAGCCAAATATAGGACTTCAAAGCCTGTTTCGAACCAAAATGACGTAATCTCTAAGTTAAAAAGGTAAATACATCTCGCTTCGAACCAAAATGACTTTACCCCTGACGTAAAAAAGTAAATTAATCCGTCACTCTTATACTGTAGTACATTTTTTTCAATTTAAAGAGAGGAAGATAGGCTTGAAGACCAAATGCTAAAAAAGGGATTCTGGAAAATGAACACGGTTTGGATAGAGTGTCAGATAACAAACAGGATGAGAGAAGTGAAGAAAAGGTAATGCCGCACTGATGAGAGAGAAAAAAGAAGTCCCGACAACAGATATACTTAAAATGAAGATCCTCAGTGAAATGATGATAAGACGAAAGAGCAGATTTTTAAATGGAAAAATAGAACTATGGAAATGCATGTCATACCTCTTGTTTGATAATGGCCATCCTCCTTGACACTTGATTGCCTCAAGAATGTGCGAAGAAAGACAAATCTTAAGTAAAAACAAAATTGCCCTCCAAGGTCAGACAATCAATTGGTGTATATTATGGCGCTTACCCAATACCAAAAGTGATGTTTACAAAGTAAATCAGGGTTTATGAATGTAAACCCAAACAACGGATCCATAAAATCCAGTCGGTTATGATTCCTCATTACTTCCTTGGAATGCCTCTCTTAGCATCACATAAATATTCATTGGCAGAACTGCAAGTGGGTGAATTCAAATGCAGCAAGGCTTCAAGTCAGAGCCAAAAGGATTGACGGGTAGTCAAGCACGTAACCTACCAGAGAAAACAAAAACATTAAGTAGCGAAAAAAGAAGGAAAAGAAGATAAACGCATTAACATAGGGTCATACTTTAGTTTATCTAACCCTTCATATATGAATAACTCTGAAAGAGACAGCTAAATATAGACAACAATTCAACGGACAATCGAATACAGTTACAAAACCCTATATGCAACTAACAAGAAGAATTTAGAAACGAACAGCAAGCTAGCAAGCAAAACCAAAAGCACCATTCCAAAATAAAAAATAAAAACAAAAACAAACAGCAACAACTAAACGCCCCAAGCAAAAATCATCTTTTCACTCTGCCAATATTCACGCAGAAGATTTTAACTCATCAAACTTATCAACACAGATGATTGTTTGCAAATCTGAATCAGCTAGTTACACTAGTACATAACAGCCATTCACAATGACCATGCTGTAACACAATGCCCCAGAACTTTAGGTGGACGTGAAGGGCAACCATTGGATTCTTCAAAAAAAAATTTTCTGGAACCACATTTACCAAATGAATACAGACTGGAGAAGATGGAAAAAGACTAGGAAAAACACAAAGCATCTGTCTGACAACCAAAGGTGAAACAATAATGTTGCATTCACAAATTAGAATTGTATATGCAAATTGCCACTTAAGTTTTCTGAATCCAATTCGACTATCCAAAAAATCCCTTGAAGGGTAGGGGGGAAAGATGACTAAAAAATATTGATTCATCAAGAAATTGAAACGCTACATGATAAAAGAATTAAATCGAAACACTACATGACAAAAGGATCCACACGCCAACAAGATAAAAAGGAAAAAAGAAACACTTTTAGCATGTAGATAATAAAACGAACAAAGTACCGTTCCAAAACAAGAAATCAACACATCAATAACCGGAAAATTCGACAAAAAAATATAACTTTTTCGTCATAGTCCTACACCCCCGAAGAAAAACAGTCCCAAGAAATGCAAAACCAACTCCATTTCCATCGTCCGGAACGATCAATTCAAGAAACGGCCCTAACGACGGGGAATACAGAACCAAACAATCCCCCCATTCAACGACGTGGAAATCTCGCACAAAGACAGCAGACACATGCGTCCGAATAGAGGAAGAACGGATTCGCATACCTGATGACGAAATGGATCCAACGCAATCGCCCGAGACGGTGTTCGAACCAGTAGGGTTTTGAGCGGCGGTAACACGAACAGATAGCGATAGAAAGGCAAAAGAGAGATTAGACGGGATCCGCCCCGATCGGGAGATTGGAGCCAAATTTGGGGCGGAATCGGATTTCTAGGGTTTTGGAGGATTTGTGATTTGGTCCGATGAGATGCGATGCGATTCGCATCTATTGGGTAAAGCTCTGGGGCTCTGTTCTAACGTGGTGGCGACTCGAGATTACTTTGGGTGCGTGGAGAGTTTTACAAGCGTTTGGATCGGGTCACGGTTAAAGGGGTTAAAGGGGTTAAGGGGAATATGGGGTTAGAAAAAATGAGGTAAGAAATGGGCGTAATAAAAAAATAAAGAGTAATGTGATAGGTGGAATCGTAGTAACCCCATAATCATTGTTTTGGTATTTGGTGAAAAAATTGGGATAAAGTGGGAGTAACCCCTTAACCCCGTTGCCAAACAAGGGCTTAGGGGCTTAGGTGACGTGCCAGCTATCATGGTTGCTATAACGGTCGAAGATATCTATTATATAAGATAGTGCAAGTACATTCTATCATACGTATAGGAATGTTCGATCCAAATTAAGCCCGACTATATCAAACGATCGAGATGAAAGCATGTGAAAAGGAGTAGTAGATAGTAGTGGTTAGCGGGTGGTTAGCAGAGAGAGAGAAGTATGGGGCTCGTGGTTATTTATGCCAAGTGGCACGAGGGCTCACCTTGTCTATTATATAAAATAGAGTGCATCGTATCAGACGAATAGGGATATCTAATCCAAATTAAGCTCGGATATATCAAACGATTGAAATGAAACCACATGAAAAGAGAGTTGTGGAGGGTGATAGTTAGCGGGTGGTTAAGAGAAAGAGAGAGGAGTATGGGGTTGGTAATTATCCGTGCCAGTTGACACGAGGGCCCATCTAATATATATATATATATATATGATGGTGTTCTTTTCCCCTATTGTTTGATACAATGGCATGCTTGGGTTTTAAGGAAAACGTTTTCTTTCTTTTTTTTATTTTATAGACTAGATCTTTCTTCTCTCTCTAAGATTTTTTTCTTTTTACATTTATTGATTTGATTTATTTTTTCAAAATAATGGCAAAGATTTTGAATCAGAATATATGTTTTATGGGTTTATTACATATATGTTCGACAAACTTATGATATTACATATATATATATATATACCTTTGAAATCCACTCGAAATGAAAAATGATGAAAAGCACATGTACAGTTGATGTGGCTGAGAGATGGGTTGTCACGCAAAGCCTTTGATGCCATGTAACTAGCGAGCAGGCCAGCCCTGAGGCAAGGCCTTCTGCGCTTGGGCCCACAATTCTAAGGCCAGAAAAAAAAATTAAGTTTTATTTAAAAAAAGATTCATTTTGTCTTTATCGATTGAAAAGGAATTGATCGACAAAGTTTACTATACAAGTTTGGTTGAAACTTTTGCGGCAAAAAAAATAAGGAGGGTGATTTTTCAGTAGCAACATATTTTGTTTTTATAAATTTTCTATTTTCATTTAAATCTAGTATACTATTTTGTTAAATTGTATTGAGATTGCTAGATTATATTTGAGGTGACAAAGTGATTTTTTTATTTGATGAATTACAGTGTTATGCTTCGTTTTCAATAATATATGCACCTCTTAAAGTTTGTTTTTGAAGTGAAATTTTTTTATATATTTTAGAAAAATACGGGACCATGTTTTTATCTTCCGCATTGGGTCCAGAAAAACTCAGAGCCGACCTGCTAGCGAGTGAAGTGACCATGTTTAAACTTGAAACTTCTCGATTTTGATTACATCACCGGACTTGCTCGACGATCGAATTAAAGTTTTTGATTTCTATAAACGTCTTAACATGTGGCAATGCCAAGTCGGCGCCATGTAAGATGTGCATAATGCACAGCCACGTGGAGCATTCGTGATATCATGACTCTTTCAAAATACCCCGATAAATGTTAAAAATAAGGAAATTTTTTTAAAATAATATTATTTTAGTAAATAATTATTAAAATATGTCTATGAAGAAAGTATTTATGAAAATATGCTTGGTTTGGCCACGTCAGCGCCACGCTGGTGTGGCCTTTTATTTTTTTAATCCTGCCATTAAAGACGTAACTCCAAGTTACGTCTATATTAATAAAGACGTAACTTGAAGTTACGTCTTTGACCTTCCCCCCAAACCGCGCTAAGGCCAAGTGCAGATAGGAAAGTGGCCTTTATAAGACGTAGGTTGGAGTTACGTCTATATTAATAAAGACGTAACTTCAACCTACGTCTTTCGTCGTCATCTACCCCCGTCGCGGGCCCTTCTCCTTCCCCACCCGACCTCCCACCCAGTTTTTCCTCCTTCCCCACCCGGGCCCTCCTCCTTCTCCTCTTTCCGGCGATCTCCGACGCTCTTCGGTGCGTCTCCTCGGCGCTCCGCACGCGGCCCCGCGCCCCGCGCCTCCCCTCCTCCTTCCCCGTCCATCCACTCCTTCAAGAGGAGTTATTTCTTGAAAATTTTCCAGCAAATTTCCGATGAGCTTCCGGCCAAATCCTCCAAGTTCCTTTTGCTTCTCTCCATCTTGCTTTTCAGTGAGTTTGTGAGGACCCGCCCCTCTTTTCCTGTGGCTTGTGGTTGACTACAAGGGCAATTTAGGAAATTGCGCCTTGTCGATCGTTTCGCACCGCTTGTGTGTGCGCTGACCTTGTTTGGTGCTTGTGGTTGTTTAGAAAGGTTAGGTGGACCCGAGATCGGAAGATCTGGGCTTGGGCTTGAGTCTCAACCCAAGGTTGCCTTTCTGGGCAAGGGAGATCGATCTCATTTGGTAGTGAGATCGATCTGGCCTTGCTATCCAGATCGATCTGGCATGGCATGCAGATCGATCTCTCTGAGCCTGGAAGTCGTTGGCGGTGGAGTTCGAAGGACGGCCACGGCGATGGCCATCGCTTCCCCTGTCAGGGGAGGGAGACTTTTGCTCCCCTCCTTCGCCTTTCCCCCGCCTTCGCCGGCTTTCCCCGGCCTTATCCCTTTCCCCTCCTCCTTCCTTTCTTTCTCTTCTTCCTTCTTCTTCCTCCCGGCTCTGTTTTCTTCCCCTGTTCCGGCAGCCCTCTTTCCTCCTCCGTTCTCCCTCCTCCGGCCACCGTTCTCGGAGCTTGAAGGCTCGTTGGAACCGTGACGGCGTGAGGAAGTACCTAGGCTAGGCTTCGTGGATCGAAGCAGCTTTGTGGAGGTAGGGTTCTTACTCAAAGACTCCGGCTGTTTTAAAGGTTTGAAATCCGATTTTGATTTCGATAGATCTCTTTGTGTAGTTGATGTTTTCCGGTTTTGAAGCCTTGAGTAGTTTCGTGGTACTTGGATCTACCAGCCCACCTAGTTTGGTGAGGTTTGGTTGCGGTTTCCGGCGGCATTCCTCGCCGTCTGGCCACTGGTGAACCCATCTGGATCGATCTCATGGGATGAGATCAATCTCGTTGGGGGTGGCCCGCCCCGCCCAAGCGAGCTAGGTTAGACTGGGTGGGGTTGACCTTTGGACTTCGGTGATCAAAGGCTAAGTGGTGGATGTCGTTACCCGACTTGTATCCCCATGCTGGTGTCCAGCACGGGGAAGGGTGTCCTACAGGTATCGTCCGGCCCACCCTGTGTCAGGGACCGTCGGAGGTAGCCCAGTGCTCGAGCAGTGGCTATCGGAGGGATGTACGTTGGACAAGAACCCTGGGGGGGGAAACATCGATGGGATCGATGGACTCCCTGACTAGACTTAGTCTTTGGTCGGGAGTTAGGGGTAGTGTTGGCCTTGTTGCTTGAAGTACTGAGAGATGGTAGTCTTAACCACGGTCGTTCCGCCAAGTGTGGAGATCCCGCTTGGAGAAGGGGTCCTACTAGTAGCGCCATGCCCACCCTGTGACAGGGATTGTCGGAGTTGCCCACTCATGAGCAGTGGTTGTCGGAGGGGCGTACTTGGGACAGGAGCCCTTCGGGTTATTGACGGGATTTATGGGATCCTTGGCAAGCCTCAGTACTTGGCACAGAGTTTGTTCGTTTGGTGTTGCCTTCTTAGCGAGAGTGGTAGAGTAGGACCATGCTGAGTTGTTGCTCATTCCTACCTGGACTGTGTTGTTTGCAGGTGCGGGTCCCAGTTCCTCTCCGGTGCTTCCTCCTCGGTCGTCTCGTGGTAGCGCGCCGGCTCCTGGCCATGTCTGAGGGTCAGGAGGGTTTTGTTTGTGCCTTTGTGGAGACCCCGGTGGGTGTTGTAGCTTTTTGGAAACTGTTGTTGATCCATTGTATTTTTCTGTTGTATTAGAACCCTTGTGTAACTCTATTATATTTGTTGTGTAATAGATGTTAATAGACGTTGTTGAGTTCGCTTCCGCCTTGTTCTTGTTGTCAACTGTTTCCGCCAGTTGAGGCCAGTAGTTGTAGGTTCTTCCCCCTCGTGTCCCAGCCCGGTTTGGCGTCCGCGGGTCGGGGCGCGACAGAGTTTTTCTTGAAATTTTAGTTATATGTTTGTTGTGTGAGATTTAGGGTTTATATAATCAAATTAGGGTTTTTTTTATAGGAATTGAGATGCCCATTTTTTCTTATAAAATTCGTTTTTTAATCATTCTGGTATGGTGATTTAGGTAGTGGCATTGTTGATTAATTTCATAAATTTCTAGTATTAATTTAATTAGATTATATGAAACATGTTTTCCATAGGAATTTTTAATATTAACTTGTAATTTCTTTATAATCAACTCATAATTGTCAGCATATTTGTGTTATTTATAGTGATGGATAGTGGCTTTGTTCCACTATTATGTCGGATGGTCGGAAATGTGGAATTAAAGGGTAATGCGGATGATATTGAGTACATAGGTGGTCGAATCAAGCCAAGTAGGATATGAAAAAATGCAAGTTATGCGGATTTAAAGGCTTTAATGTTTGATTTGACTCGATACAATCCAAATTTTTTCGACATTCGTATAAGTTATAGATATCCAATGGGAGAAAGCATATATTGCGGTATAGAAATAAAGGATGATAGTGATACTAGTGGCATTCTTAGCCTCTATCCAGTCATTCCAAGTATATAATTATTCTTGGTGAAAATTGGTGTCGAAGTCAACAATAATCCTCCAAATAACATGGCATTTGGTGAATTTACACGCCTACTACAACGAGAAGACGATTAACCGGATAACGTCTCTCTTGGGTCTTATGGTGCTCCTATCTTCAGACACCAGACATCGCAGTATGTAATTTATTGTCAAACATGTAATGTTACATCTTGGTTTGCTCCTTGTTCAAGAGTTTGCTTGTGTATGAACATGCAGGCCTTACCAGTAGGAGGATGCATGGTTGACTCGTGAATACACGCAAACTACTCCGGGTACAAACATGGGATACACACATCATACTTTTGATGTTGATCTGTCGAGTTTGCGCGGAGGCCACCAATATGATGACAATGTCAGAGCGGCCATGGAGATTGTGAGGACCCGTCCCTCTACTCCTGTGGCTCGTCGTGGACCTCAAGGGTAATTTGGTAAATTGCGCCTTGTCAGCTTGTTTCACACTCGCGTGTGCACACACTGACCATTGTTGTGTTCATGTTTGACTAGAATGGTTAGTGGGACCCGGGATTGAAAGATCCGGGCTTGGGCTTGAGTTCTTGCCCAAGTCCAGCTTTTTGGACAAATCGGATCGATCTTCTCTAGCTAAGAGATCGATCTTCTTATGCCAGAAAGTCAAGCTGAGTTCGTCATGAGAGATCGATCTCTTTTGAGAAGAGATCGATCCCTCATAGGTCGGTTCGTCCGCCTATAAAGCAGACTCAGCGGATTTTCTTAAATCCCTTTTGAAATCCGTGGATATGGAGCTCAAATCTGTCGATTTTGAAGGAGTTTAAGGAACATCTACGGCCTAGCAGCTTGGATTGAAGCTGCTCTTGGTTAGGTAGGGATTCCTACCTACATCTTTTCGGGTTTTTTTGGCTTTTCCAGTTTTGATTATGTTCTTATGCTTAGATATGCTAATATACTTGTTGGTTTTCCGTGATTTCGCCGGTTTTGGACTCGTGGGATCTTGATCTATCAGATCCCAGAGTTTTGAGAAGTTTGAATGTATTTTCCGACGGTATTTCTCGCCGGAAGTACGTCGGAGAACCCATTCGGATCGATCTCCTTTGAGGAGAGATCAATCCCTTCTGAGGTGTCATGCCCAGCCCGAGCGGGATCGATCCCTCGATTGAAGAGAGATCGATCTTTGTCTTGGCTGAGATGACGGGTTCCGCGTCACGAAGAAGATCGAACCCTCTGTCGGAGGAGATCGATCTCCTTCGATTGACAGGGACGAGTTCTCCTAAGTACTAAGGAGATCGATCCCCTTGGGAAGGGGGATCGATCCCTTAGTGGCTGAGAGGTGTTTTCAAGTGGGTTTTGCCCGCGGGGCTTTGTATGATGGTTTTCTTTACTGTTTTATAACTGGTACATATGATTAAGCATGTTAGCCCTATAATAGGGGCAGTGGTGAACCGGGGGAGTGATGTGTAACGCCCCGGCCCTCCACTGGGCCCCGGCCCGCGGGCTCCCGGTCCGACCAGGATCCACCCGAGGGCCCCACCAGACACAATATTGTCCGCTTTTGGCTCACCGCAGCCGATCGATCGATCAACCCACCGATCGATCGGACTTCCCGAGAGGTCACCCCTCCCAAACCTACTCCAGCCCAAGCACGCTTAACACTGGAGTTTTTTTGCGGTTCATTGCCATCACGGCTTTAAAACGCGTTGTATCTGTTAAGGGGTTACTATATACTTATATCGAACCCCGGACCATACCCAGTCGTTGTGGGATTGCTTACCCGGCTACCCGACTCAGCCCCGCCCTCCAGGCGCAGGCATCTTGTCGCACGGTAGACCCAGCGGGCCTCACATGATGACTCCCGGGATGTTTAGAATAAACGGGCGGGTTGCCCTACAGCTTTCCCTAGCCTCGCATGGCGGCGTGCGCCGAGGGCTTTATCTGTTATATCTGTAAGCTGTTGTTTATGGGGTTGCTTCCCGGTGCAGGTGTGTGGCGAACTGTTGACAGTTGGTGGTGGTACCATTGTAGCAGCTCCTAGACTTTTCTTACATGTTCACCACCCTGGGCCGGCAGGGTGTCGTGCCCAGACCTTGTTATTTCTATCATCATATATTGTTGCATGCTTACATGTTTATTTCTACGCATGTTCATCGCACGCATTGTGTTGCGCATTAGTTGCATCTGTGTAGGGCGTTGCCGATCCGGGGTTTTCGGGTAGCTCGGATCTAGCTCTAGGACCGTTGCGGGTAGCTTGATCCAGGACTCGATTTGTAGTATTCAGTTGATTTCGATGATAAGGTTAGATAACCTGAATACATGTGGTTTGATGTTTAGAGGTCGTGTCGGCCTTAATCCAGATGTTGTGGGTGCAACCGGTGTCGGTTCTTGTCTTTTGGGGGCCGTCGGAGTAAGTCCAACCCAGGCGGTGTCTGTTCCTGCCCGCAGTGGCGATCAGTGTGGGCCCAGTTCGTTTGGGTGACCACAGCTAGAACCCTACGACACTAGGTGTATCCAGGATGGGCCCAGTCCTTTGGGGTGACCATGGTTGGGTATGCCTAGGGACACCAGCAAGGGTTATGGGACCCTTGCTGCACACCCAAGTCTTGCTTGGGGGCGACACTGTTGAGTTCCCCCTTCCTTCTGAGTGTCGTAGTGTAGTGTCCCTGCTGAGCTTAGTGCTCACTCCTATCCGGGCTGTATTTTGCAAGTGCTGGCACTAGCTCTTCTTCGGTCGCCCCTACCGGGCCGGTGTTTGGTGACGTGGCGGCTTCTGGCGGTGCTTGAGGAGCGGCGATCTGTCTTACCCCTTTTGTTATAGATAGTCTCCTACGGGAGTGATAAATGTATAATTTCCCTGTTTTGAGGACTTGTATCTATTCTAGTTCAGTCTTTGGGTTTGTAATATTTATATAATACAGGATGATTATGAATTGCTAGGGTAACCACTACGATTAGAGGGAAACATCGCCAAAATTTTCGCAGTAGGTTAGGTTCCGCTTCGCGTCGCCCGGCCCGGTTGGGCCTATGCGGGTCAGGGCGCGACAGAGATGCTTTTATGCCTTCAACATCTCGAAGCCCCTTGCTAGATGCCGTGGTCGAGGATCATGATGACGATCATGATGATGATTGGATCGAGAATACTGCATTGTGCAACGAGCAAGCACATCATGATGAAGGTATTGATGATCCAATGCCGCTAATGTCAACACAGTACGAGGAGGAGTTACCAGGTGAATTCCCAAATGATGAGTGAGTTGACCGAATGACAATGAACAATACCATATCTGGGGTATTTGAAGATCCGACCCCATTCAATGGTGAATTCTATAAGAAGCAAATATTCGAGACCAAGGCATCACTTACGCATGCTCTTCAACAATACGAGCTTCGGAGGTTTGCGGAACATTGCACTGTCAAGTCCAGGCCGAAGGTGTTGACCGTCAAGTGTTGTAATCCTGATTGTTCCTGGTGTTTGCATGCGTCTACTTACAAAGAAACGTCTTACTTTCAAGTGAAGAGTTACAGTGGTCCACATACCTGTCGGGCAGGTCTGTTGAATACCAACCACCGCCACTGCATTGCTCAATTCATATGTGGTATCATACTTGGTGCGATAAGGACAAACATCGCTATGACCCCCAAAGATATTGTGCAGAGGATCAAAGATGACTACCATGTTGTACAAACTTATCAGCTTGAATTCCTTGATTCTCCTTGGGTTTGAGACTTTCGGAATCAATGACACAAAAGTTTCATTCCACCCGGGTGGCATCTGACCAGTAAGAATGAATTTTTAGACTAAGAAGACTAGGTCCGCTCCCAAAATGTTCCATAATTTCAGAAAAAATTCAATCGGCAGCCCTTCAGGTCCTATGCATTTATCCTTGCCTATAGATTTCATAGCCGCCAGGATTTCCTTCACATCCACTTGGCTGGCTTCAGACAACAATGGTAGGTATGGCAGCACAAGATCTTCGGCATCCCCCACCTCTATCCACAGGTTTTTATAGTGATCCACAATGGCCCTAACCAATTCCCCCTGTACAGACACTACCCAACCATCATCAAGCACCAATTCAGAGACTTTGGATCGGTGCTTTTTGCTGTTGGCCATATTATGGAAAACCTTTGTGTTGCGATCTCCTCCCTTAACCCAATTAAATATGAACTGCATGTGCACAAATTCCTCTTGTCTCATCAAGGAAGCCATATATTGGATAACTAGTTGTGCCCCCTGCCACATGGCAGGGTAACCACCAACCCCACCCCAATAACCACCCAATAACTCCCTCCCACTGAACCCCCATCAACCTAGGATTATCATGCCACATAGGCTCCACCTAGGATATTCTTTCGCCACGTAGGACATCAAAAGTTTCACTTAAAACCATAGCCTTATATAAGGATGATGAGGAGATACTACTGCAGAGTGTGAGCTATTTTAGTTTGTTTTATGTTTTTCATGTTTGTTTTTTAAGAAGTGGATGCAATGATTTGCATGTTGTCTGGACTTAGTTTGTTTTCATAACACAGACCGGAGGATCAAAAGTTTGTGCCATGAGTGATGATAATTATGATGGAATTGATAAGGATGAGTTGATCATATATATATATGTGTGTGCGCGCGCGCGCATGTGTGTATGGTTGTTCCAAGATGTTCTTAATGCAAAACATGGTTATTTTGGAGTGATCCCGACAGTTTATCCAAGCATCGATCCTGGATGTATCATTTCCTCAGAGAGGCTGACGGTCAACCGTGAAGACTGGACGGTTGATGCAATGTATGATCCAGGCTACTTGCGATAAATGATGCGACGGTTGATGAGACGGTCGACTATGAATACTGGACGGTTGATGCAATGGATGATCCATGTTATTTTTTAGCACGTCGGATGATGCAACTGTCTACCCGTGGATCAACAGTCAACTTGCGCAGAATAAAAAATATAGTTGTCAGAAAAAAAAAAAAGTAAAATAGAAGTTGGAAGCTATTTTTGGAGGATTTGAAGGAAATGTTGTAGACTTATGTAAAAACTAAGGAGATTATTTGTGTACATTTGAATAAGTTTATTTTTTATTTTCCTCATCTTTTGATAGCTTTCACCTTTGTAAAACTACTTTAAGATGGGAAGTAAACTTTAAGAGAATCCAAGAGAGATTTAGGGGATGTTTGACTCCGGCGGATCCGCGGGATCCGCAGGATGGGATCCACGGAATCCGCCGGAGCGGATTCCAAATCGGCGTCCGCTCGAGAAGAGCGGATCTCAATTTCCGGGATTCGCACGGGGATCCGGTGTTATCCAAACGCTTGTGCGGGATCCGCCCATCGGCCGGATCCCGCGGATCCATCGGGATCCGACGGTGCCAAACAGGCCATTAGAAGATCCCAAAGATGTATTGGGAGAGGATTGTAAGAAGTTTGGTGGAAAACATTGTAAGAGTTTTTGCAACTATTGTAACCTCAAGAAGGATCTTGAGTGAAGTGGACGAAAACCAAGAATTGGGCCGAACCACTATAAACTCAATGCACTCTCTAACTCTCATCACATCCTTTATTTGCTTGTTTAATTTGTTTTTCATTTCATTTACAAGCATTCAAGAATTTTAGACTCCTATTTAGGTTTTCTATTTATCGATTTATCAAAAAATATCTAATTCACCGCCTCTTAGACTTTCACACGAGAATTGACTAGTCAATCTTATAAGGAGTGGAAGCGATTATCCTAGTATTCCCTCCCATTATAAGGTTGATTATCTAATAACCTTATAATGGTTGATGATACATGATATTGATTTGAATCTAATGGTTATGAATTCGGTTAATAATTCGGTTACAAAATCCACTGCCACATGTTCCCCCTTCCCAACGTCTCCCCACTCCCTTTAATGATACCATGTTATGTGGCGGCGAGGCTTAGCTAGTTATTTGTATAAATAACAACATTTAGAGTCCGTTTGGGCGTGCTTTCCTGTTACCCAAATACACTTTTTTTTTACCGAACGCAGTCACGTTCACAAAAATCCCGTTTAGCATATTGGTGGGGACCACGTCAAAACTGCGTCTGAGACGAAGCAGTTTATAGGTGCTTCCATTTGGCCGCACCTTGGCTGCGGCGTAGCGTAATAAACACATGAATTAAATAACAAACTAATATTTTGGACAGTACATTTGAAAATAAACGCATATTCAAAGAACAAATAACATGAACACACTTTTCTACCACAGTTATTAACGTGTCATACCAAACAGTTTTTAAGCCATTACTGCACCGCACCTCATCACAGTTTACAAACACACGACACCTCATCACGGTCATAAAAAACACAACGCACGACGACCAAATGGAGCCTTATTATTGTATATGATATCTGTGTACTAGGTGGATCCCGTGCCACCTGGTATAGCTAACCACCCACCCCTCCTCTCTCTCCTCTCTCCTCTCTCCATCTCTTTCTTTATAATAACCGACCTTACGCCACGTGTGCGGCCACGTCAAAGATTGGCTATGACGTGTCTATGACAGCAAATGACCCCCGTGCCCTCCTACACTATCTTCCCTCATTATATTTGTTTTGTTACGATTCCATGCCACACATGCATAGTTTGATGACTCATATGCACCTGATAAAAGTTGATCAACCTTATAAGGAGTAAAAACGGTTACAACCGTTTCCCCTTATAAGCATGTCATTATTTCATATCCCCTAAGTTAGATTTGTACATTTTTATCATGTTCCTAAGTTAGTTGTACATTCTTCCTAAGGTTGATAAAGAATGGCTTATAAATATACATTTTTTATATATTTTTATCAACTATAATCTTTTCTCACCATTTTTATTCTAAAATCTATGGAGTCCTTCGGTTCACGAAGCCAAGTCTTTCTCACTCTATTTTTATGACTCATAATCTGAGTCATAAACTTATACACACATGACATACACGTAGTATAAAATTATAATTAAATAAAAAAAAAGAATAATGGACTGATGTGGCGTAGTTATTATAGAGATAGTGACGACGGACAGTTAGCCGTGTCAGGTGGCACGGATTCACCGCCTAGTATTATATAATGGATAATCTGTATCATGATTCATAACATATATACTTTTGACTTTTGGCTCGTTCGGTACTACTCGGTGGAACGAGCCAAAACAAGGCAGACGCCTTGCTGACCACCCACTTGTCGCCGTGGCATTGGCCAGTCGGTAATATAGTATCTTTGGACGGTCGTCCGAAGCATTGGCTGGCGTGGGCCGAGCCGGATTCATGTGGCCGGCGAACGGCGGGCGGCGGGTGAGTTGTCCACTAGCATTTGTTTCTGGGCTTGGCCCCTCTCAATAATCGACACTGCTATTTTTACACATGTAGCTCCCAATCATCTCAATTTGGAGGTTTAGTTGGCAATTAAGATATAGCCCATATCTCATTGGAGATTAAAATAGCTAAGTTTATGGTGCATTTGTTTTGATTAAGTGTTAATCATGGATAACTTGACATATAGTTTAATGGATATCAAACTCCAGGCATAGCAACATCCATTTTTTTAATTTTAAATAAAGTGAAATGCAATTTTCAAGGTACACAAGGGCTAATCAGTAAGTCCAGAAGGACGAGATAAGAAATTAAAAAGTAGCCGTTGGACGCAAATGTTAAAGCTGCCTTCGGCTTTTCCGATAACGGTCAGCTCTCCTCCTGTGGATTGATAAAGTCATATAGCCATTTTAGTCCCCATAATTTCGTATAATTAGTTTCGCTCATCACCAAAAACAAATTTCCAAAAGCTGAAATTATAAGGAATTCAGTGAAGGGAAAAGGAAGTTTGAGAAATAATGTATCAGCACAGAAACATAGAAAGAGATTAAAAGGGTATTAAGTAACAAATGCCACTTTATTCATGAGATTAGTTACATAAACCCCCCTCAGAAAAGAAAAACTTCTGACCTGTGAAAGGGGAAGACAAAAAATACAAGAAAAAGAGAGGAGATAAAGTGGAAGGCCAAGCTGGTCTGAGGAAGATATTATAAACCAAACCGACCACCCTTTGTCCACCACATCCCTACACCAATAAAATAGCCATTAAAACCCATATTTGATTACATGGACACAAACATAGACCATGGCCTTAGTACCTCTATAAAACTCCACCATTCCACTGCTCTCTCTGTACACAACTCCCAAGCCCTTCATTGGCTTTCCATTACTTCAGAGCATAGGAGTGTAGAGAGAGAGAGAGTGAGAGAGAGATGGAGGGGAAGGAGGAGGACGTGAGGCTAGGGGCCAACAAGTTCTCAGAGAGGCAGCCCATAGGCACATCAGCACAGCAGGACAAGGACTACAAGGAGCCACCACCAGCCCCATTCTTTGAGCCAGAAGAGCTCATGTCATGGTCCTTCTACAGAGCTGGAATAGCAGAGTTCATGGCCACCTTCTTGTTCCTCTACATCACAATCCTCACTGTCATGGGTGTGGTCAAGTCCAACAGCAAGTGCTCCACTGTGGGCATCCAAGGGATTGCCTGGGCCTTTGGTGGCATGATCTTTGCCTTGGTCTACTGCACTGCTGGGATCTCAGGTTCCTAACTCTTTTAGCTCACATTCATCTATGGTTTTTTGCTTTGTAGAAGCCTCTGTTGACATGGTGTGTTTGTTTAGGTGGGCACATCAACCCAGCTGTGACATTTGGGCTGTTCCTGGCCAGGAAGCTCTCACTCACCAGGGCTCTGTTCTACATGGTGATGCAGTGCCTGGGAGCCATCTGTGGTGCTGGAGTTGTGAAGGGGTTTCAGAAGGGTCTCTATGAGTCCAATGGTGGTGGTGCCAATGTTGTGAACCCAGGGTACACCAAGGGTGATGGCCTTGGTGCTGAGATCATTGGCACCTTTGTTCTTGTCTACACTGTCTTCTCTGCCACTGATGCCAAGAGGAGTGCCAGGGACTCCCATGTTCCTGTAAGTATACACATACATGCATCTTTTTTACATGTTTCCTCTGAAAGTTGTAACTATGGATGAGTTTTGGGCTAACAAGATGTATGTATGTTGATTATTCAGATCCTTGCTCCCTTGCCTATTGGGTTTGCTGTTTTCCTTGTTCACCTGGCCACCATCCCCATCACTGGCACTGGTATCAACCCTGCTAGAAGCCTTGGAGCTGCCATCATCTATGACAACCACCATGCTTGGAAGGACCATGTAAGTCTATCATATGTTTTCAAGATAAAATCAAGTTGCAAGTTATATATATAATATACTGAGAAGATTTCTATTTTTGTGAATCTTTTTTCTTCAGTGGATTTTCTGGGTGGGACCTTTCATTGGAGCTGCACTGGCTGCCATTTACCACCAGCTAGTCATCAGGGCCATCCCATTCAAGAGCAGGCCTTGAGCTTCATGATTGTTTCTTGTCATCATCCTGTCTAGTGCTTTCCTCTCTAATTAATGTCTCCTTTGAATGCTGTTCTGGCCTTTTCTTGGCCACTGTCATGTTTTCCAGCACCATTCTATGGTTGTGTATGCAAGTGTGTAAATTGAAGTACTGCCATCCTTTAATCCAGTTTTCTGCAGACTTCTGGCAAATGTACCCTTATCTCTTCACCTGCATCTGTTTGTCTATCTTATCCTTGTGTTTATAAACAACCTAAGCTCTCTTCCTCTATAAACTAGTATATCCACTACTTTGATCTTTACACCTAAGGCCACAATATAAAACTATCTATTGATTGCAAAGGGGAAAAAGATGCATAATAACAAAGAGTAAGGAATACATAAAGTTAGGCAAAGAAAAAGGCAATGATGGTAGCAGGTATTGCAGCTTGAGTAGCAATCATAAGAGCTCTTGAAACAAAAAAAAAGAAGGATTGGTGGGAGCTCACCTTCACATGGGGCTGTTCAGGGAGGTTTTCTTTTGCAGGCTGGCTTTGCCTTTTTTTTGGTGTACTGTACCTCTTATGAAAGTAGTCTGCAACCAGAGAGAGAGAGAGAGAGAGAGAGAGAACTAGATGCTTGTTGGAAATTGGACTCACATGCAAGCTTAAAGTAGTCACAAGCCTTGGAAACCTAGAGCTCTGTGGTTTCTTATTTTGTTAGCAAAGAAAGTTTTAAAGCCAAACTTTAACGCATAACTAAGAGGAGTTGTGAACTTTCTGGTTTCATTGTTGTTTTGTTCCTACTTAATTGTGAAGATTTATGTACAAATGAGATGCTAGAAATATATATAGCAACATTATAAACAGAGAGAATTTTATTTTATTGATCTTGTATATATGGAAAGATAATAAACTATGAGATCATTCTTAATCTGTCATACTTGGAAACAAGATAAGATTGTCCTTGTGGATTTAAAATTGAAGGATTACTGTTCTTTAACAATAAATTTGTTTCATATTATCTTAATAATATGAGTCGAATCTGTAGCCTGCTTTAGGTTCCAGAGACACAAGAACATGGACCAAATGGTTTGCGGTTTTAAACAAAAATATGGTTATTAGTCTTATTACAAATAAAAATAAAGAAATATTGGAAATTGGGAAATAATTAGCCGAAGAACACTAAATCCCTAAAAAACTCTTTCCGACGTGGAAAAAACCATGGACGTGATAAAAGGGAAGGGAAAAGAACTAAACCGATTATGGGCTTCAGAATCTTCATGCTGTGTGGGCTGGGCTGGCTTTAATCAATTTTTGAATGGGAAGGCTGCGATTGGAATTGAGCCTCAAGCTTTTACATTCATCTGATCTGATGAAGCATGCATGAGGCTCAGATTCCGAACCTAGAGTCCACGTTTTCATGTCTCTAGTGTGACAAACTACGAAAAAGAAAAATAGAAACATTATTTTAATTTGAGCTTTATCCAGACAAATAATTGCTCCTGGAGTGGTTTTTTTTTTCTTCTTTTTTTGATTAGATGAGCAGAAGGCTAAGAGAGAGGAAGCTCCTAGAGTGATGCTTGCATACAAAATTTGCATTATCCGACATGTGTGATTGCATTATAAGGAATTCTACAAAAAAAAAGCACTATAATGAATTGGAATATATATTATAAGTATTCAAGTTTTTAGTATTTGGTTGGAAGGAGGGGTGCTTGATTATTTCAATATAAGAATAGAGATATTATGTTTAATATGGAAATATAAAGGGAGGGAAATGTTATATTTCAGTATAAGACTAGGATAAAAGAGGGGAAGGTGGCTTATTCCTTTATCAACCATTATTTACAATAAAAAAATTAAAAAAATAAAGCCTTGAATTTTTTTCAGAAATAAATCAATTATAGAGTTCAAGATAGACACTAATAAACGAGAAAATATGAGTGACAATTGACAAAATGAGGTGTGGTATTTCACTGTCCTAAAAACAACTGTGCTTTGTTGCTGAAGTTACTCAAGATCAAGTATACTCTAAGACGCAAGCTTAGTCCTCCCAATTGTTGAAGGTCACGTCCTCTGAAAGATATGATGATGAACCATCGGAATTGGAGGTTGCCTCAAAAGATATTTGGAAGAATGGATACTTTTGCATTGAGAGAGTAAAAGAAGAGAGTTATATCATCACATTTTTCAGAAAGTGTTCAGAATAAAAGTATAGAGAAATGACATTTATTATAAGAGACGTGGGACCAAGCCTCTTGTATGTGGTTACCTACCTGTGCTTGTATGTGTCTGCAGGCCACAACAATATTAAGCCCACTCTCACATATTTCGTTTGGGCTTGTAGATGGAGTGGTTAAAGCAACATGATAATAAATCAAAGATCATAGGTTCGAACTCACCCTCACTTACACCCTTGAGTTTTTGAGTTTAGTGTGATCATTTAAGCCACATGTGAATGATAATAAATCAAAGATCATAAGTTCGAACTCAACTTCACTTACACGCCTTAAGTTTTTGAGTTTAGTGTGATCATTTAAGCCACATGTTAGACTACATTAATACAAATCCATTCTCATTTATTGGCTTAGCCTTTTAAATTTAGTTGTTAGAGTTATGCATGGACATTTGATTTTCCATCTTAAAAAATTAGGATTAAAGGTTCGATCTTTGAAGAAAGAACATACGTTGTCATTACCGGTCTATACGATGTCGGCTATCCCAGTTCCTTTATCAGTCCTGAGACGTATTGAGATGTTGATACGTCAATTCCTTTGACAGGGGCGCCGGGGTGGGATTTCGGTGGTAGCTTGGGATCAAGTCTGTCGACCAAAAAGTGTTGGAGGCCTTGGTTTGAAGGACCTGAGTCTTTGGCAGAAGGCATTGCGTATGAGGAGAGCAGCTCGGCTCCTTGATGAGTCAGAGTCTATATGGACCAGGGTAGTGAGAGCTAATTAGAAGATTCCAATGGGACTTCCTCAAGGTAAGCCGCCAGCTAGAGCAACTATCCTGTGGAAATCAGTGTGCAGAGCTGCAGAGCAGCAGAGCAGTTGAGAGCGGCAGAGTAGCAGAGCAGTTGAGAGCGGGTCTGAGATGGCCGGTTCATCGGGGATGCAGTGCCAAAGTCTTCGATGACTGGTGGGTATTGGATGGGCCTTTGAAGAATTTGGGGGCTATGTATAATGTCTCCTATCAAGATCTTTCAATGCAGGTTAGTGATCTTATTGACATCAATGGGAACTGGTCTGCTCATGCCCTCTCCTCTATTTTCCATCCTTCTTTGATAGAGGAGATTTGCTCTATTCCTATTGGGTATAGAGAGGCAGAAGGGAGGCCACGATGGGTGTGGGATGCTTCATGGGTTATCTCTACTAAATCATGCTACCACTTCCTTGAAGCCACCAGTTCTTATGAAGGGGAAATGGATTGGTGGAGCATCTGGCGAGTTCCAGCCGGGGAAAGAGCAAAGCAATTTCTGTGGAAATTGAGACATGGGAAGTTGGCAACGAAGGATAGGCTTTGGGAACTCTGTTTAGCTGCTGAAAGCTGCTGTCCTCGCTGCTGTCTGGAGGTGAAAAACCCTGACCATTTGTTCTTTGGATGCAGATTTGCAAGGGAAGTCTGGGAGCATGTGCTTAGTGATTTTCGGGACATACCAGATGTGCTGGATTTCAATTTTTGTTTTGCAGCATTTGATAAATCTGGTAAGACTGATGATATTAGGAGATTAAAATCTGTGATAGCATACACGCAGTGGATACTGTGGAAGGAAAGGTGCCAGGTACTTTATGAAAATGTAGTGAATGAGGTGCACACAGTTGTGAGGAGAGTGTTGTGGCAGGTAAAAGAGTTCCTACTTCTGAATCCTAGAAAGCAGCAACCTAGAATGCGAGAGGAGTGGCAAGGTGTCACAATTCAAACTGATGCTTCAGTCCAATGTGGGGGAAGTAGTTTAGCTGGGCTGGGAGTGGTTTGTGATGATGGAAATGTTGTGAAATGGAAGGCTGGGGGTACAACTATGGTGAATTCTGTGAAACAGGAAGAGTTGTGTGCTATACTGCTAGCTGTACAGCTAGCCGGGAGTAAGGGAGAACGACGAGTTTTGGTGGAGTGTGACTCTAAAAAGGCGATTGTTATGATTCATGGAAATATGCCGGCAACTTGTGGATGTCGGCAAGCTTTGTTAGATGTCTGGTGGCGACTGGGAGTTTTTTCTGATTTTGCTATTGTACATATCCCCAGGGAGGAAAATGGGAGGGCTGATGAGCTTGCTCGTCAGGCCCGGGTTAGGGCTAGCTGATTGCCCGGTAGCCTGACGGCTAAAGCTTCGGCTTAATTTGTATAAAAAAAAAGATGTTAGTCTTTATGGTCCAAATTGTTAAAAAAAACATGGGCTTAACTGTAGCCCATAAACAAAGGGTGTGCTGAACTGTGAGTAGTAATACACCAAAACTTTTGACAATTTATTTTCTTATAAATAATCCTCGCTCCGACATATAAATAGACCAATTGGTTGCATTTCCAAGACGAGCGGGGAGTTATTCGAAGATTATGTGAGAGGTCAGGCTCGGTTAGTATCTGCAGGCTCTGGGAATTCTACCAATGATGTGCTTGGTGTGGTCGGTGGGGTAGTTGGACGTAGTTCTGCACTCAGCCTCCGGTTTTATTTTTTAACAAGTAAAAGAGCTCTTTGAGCCAATTGTTGGATTTAAGGCCCAATTGAGTTGGGCTTAACATAGGTTGAATCAAATGGGTCTTGGAGAGAACCCATTAATAAAATAGCCAAAAGATGAAGAGCCCATGTGTGTAGAATAGTTTAGTCCCATATTAAAAGTGGAAGAAAACTTTCACTTGTTTATATAGAGTTTTGAACCTTTAAGCTTTGAACACATGTGAGGACTAAAGGTGGAACACCAACACGCGCGCACCGCTGCCGCCGGCCGGTCGTGTGCCGTGTGTGGTGGGTGTCCTTTTTGCTACACACAAGAGCTGGTCGAGTCAGCTCGGATTCACTGAACCTTTTCAACTTCCGAAACGGTTCAGATGAGTTAATTGGATCTGACTCTTGGGCTACCCATTTTTAATGGGCTGAGTTAGTTACCTCTTGAGATTTGATCTGGTCCGACTCTTGGACTTCAGATTAATTGATTGAGTCAGTTACGACTCTTGGGCTTCTGAGCTATTGATTGAGTCAGATTCAATTCCAGGAGAATTGATTGAAATCTGACTCTTGACTGGTCAGTTTCCAGATGACGTGGCATTCTCATATTGGCTGGTTTTTGCTGACTAGGCAGGCCTTTTCATCTCCCCTATATGGCTGATCAACTTCCTCCCTTAGCCTATAAATAGGACCCTGTCCAGCCCTTTAGAGGTTAAGTTTGATATGCATCCATTTTGCACACCACTTCACTAGAGGGTCCTGAAGAGAGTACCGTACCAGCGAAGGTTCGACGGGCGATCGGAGGCCGGCTTCCTTCCAATCGCGCAGGAGATCGTTGTACCCTGGGAGTTCCTTGCCTGAAGATCCAGAAGCACCGGTGGGTGGGCAATACGAACTTAAGGGCACAGTGTGATACACTGGCCTCGATCAAGTTCAGGATATACATCGGCGTTTCTTCCTCCTCATCGGCGTTCTTCCCTCTCTTTTTGGAGTTCTAACATCTCATCTTGTAAGTGCTTATAATACGGTTTTATTTCTTGTCATTGTAAAGGATTATTGCTACCTTAGTAAAAGCAAGGTCCTAATCTCCTTCTATTTTTCCAACAATCTTAAGTTCGTATCCTATCGGTTTTATCGTATTCGGATCCACTTCTCCTACGGATCCTTCTGTTTTCTTTTCTTTTTGAAAGGAAGTTCCTTGAACTTCTTTTATAAGAACTCCAAAACTCTTAACTGAACCACTTTGTGGTTGATCTGCTTTGCATATGGCTTCAGGATCTGTTCCTGTGAACCCCTCAAGTGAGGAAGTGCCTGTTGGCAATCCACCTGTAGTGGAAATGCCAAGTGTGCCGATCGGGCAGCTAGAGAGGCCTGAGAAGTTTAAGCGACTGAATTTCAAGCAGTGGCAACAGAAAATGCTGTTCTACATGACCACTCTTAAGCTTGTCAGGTATCTCACTGAGGATGAGCCTGTTCTAACTGAAGAACAGAAGAATGGTCATACCGTAGCTACGGTTCAGGCTTGGGGTCATTCTGACTTCTTATGCCGGAACTATATTCTGAACAGCTTGGACGACAAGCTCTACAACGTGTACTTTCCCAAAAGAACCGCAAGGGAACTTTGGGAAGCCTTGGACAATAAATATAAGGTGGATGACGCCGGCGCAAAGAAATTTGTTCTCGGTCGATTCCTTGAGTACAAGATGGTAGACAGTAGAAGCGTTGTCGACCAAGTTGAGGAACTTCAGCTCATCTACCATGACATGAGTGCTGAATGTATGATTTTGAATGAACCTGTCCAAGTGGCGGCTATGATAGAGAAACTGCCACCTTCTTGGAAGGACTTCAAGAACTACCTTAAGCACAAACGAAAGGAGATGAGTCTTGAAGATCTCGTTCGGAGATTAAAGATCGAGCAGGATAATCGCAAGACCGATAAGAACAGCTGTCGCGCCCCGACCCGCGAAAGCCCAACTGGGCCGGGCGACGCGAACCGGAACCTACAAAACGCGGAAAAGAACGGCGAGGGTTCCCTCTAACCTATTGGTCTCCCTAACAGTTCACCAAAGCACCCTCAATTAAATCAACAATTAACAACATCGAACCACAGATAAAAAACTCAAGAAGATTTAATATACATATCATCGGAGAGGGGAAATTCGAATACAACATACTCCCGTAGGAGACTATCTAACATAAGGGTAAAAACGGTAAATATCACCACCTCGCAAAAGCCACCAGGCGCCGCCGCACCGCCAACCAATTGCCCGGTAGGGGCCACAGAGGAAGAACTGACGCCTGCACCTGCAAAACGCAGCCCGGGTAGGTGTGAGCACTAAGCTCAGTAGGGATCTACACTACGACACACAGAAGGAAGAGGGAAACGCAACAGTGTCGCCCTCAAGTAAGACCTGGGTGTATACAGGGGTCCCATAACCCCACCGCGTGTCCCTGAGGCCCCGATCATGGTCTTCCAGCCGGGCTGGTCACATGTCGGGTCACACTCAGTAGCAGGAAACGGCACTGCTGACTCTCAACAGGACACTGAACACTGTTTGGTGGGAAGAGACACCACTGAGTAGGCAAAACCTCTACTCAAGAGTTTTAAGAAAAGCCGGACACCGGCTACACCTCAGATCCGACTCGAGGCCGACACGACCTCTACAATCATCAAGCCACAAGTGTACCAGTCATCTAAGCCTATCATCGAATCGACTGTATATCACAATTCAAACCGGGTCCAGACAACCCAACCCCGGTCCTAGGGCTAAGTCCGAGCTTCCAGCCTCGAAACGGCGACCCAAAGATCACCCACGCCCTAACCAATGCAACTAATGCACACAACAACAATGCATGCTATGACATACACAAACAGGAGATAGGCATGCAACAGTATGACAAACATCATATAAGTCAACCGGATCGCTGCAGCGGTACCACCGACCGCTGCCAGCCGATCCGCAGCGGGTCCCGGCATTACGACGGTACCACGACCGTCAACCGCAGACTCCTGCAACGGGAAGCAACCCCGAAAACCGATGATGAACAAAACACAATATAATATTATATTCTGAAATATAATATTATATTCAAAACACCCAAAGCCTCTACTTAGGGGCTAATTGATCCCGTCGATCCGACGCCCAAACAACATCGGATTCAAGATCCAACTTAGCCACCAGTAGGTGTATATAGCATGATCAACATATCCAAAATTCATCTTCATCCCACGGTTGGATTAACAAAAAAACGCTAATCAAAATCGTTAATCAAACTAATTTACCCATTAATTGCTGCAACGCAGCCCTCCAGCAAACAATTCACAAGAAATCGTAGAAACATCAGAAAATTATGAAGCAAGATGGAATGGAAAGCTAACGAATAGTTCTACAGCTCTTATGTTTATGAAAAGCCAAGATCACGTACACGCCGGCCGGAAAACTCACCGCAAGCTGGCTGTTTCTCAAGAACAGCAGAAAACCAAAATCCGAGACTAATCTTGCATAAAACCTACTCAAATCTCAACTGATTAACATGAAACTTAAATCAGTTATTCTACAAGGCATAAGGAATCGAACAAAGCAAGGATCAACAAGATCCAACGGCTAGATCTCAAGAACACCCGAAATAAACATCAGTAGGTATAACCCTACCTAGCTGCGCTTTCCTCGGCTGATTCCCCGCGATTTGATCACCAACAAGCCTCCAAACCTCTTCAGGGATCTTCCTCTCGTTGTCACGAATCCAACGAGCCAAAGAACACCCAATTTAATGGTCGGAGGAGGGGGAACGGAAGAGGGGAAGGTGGCTGCCGGAAAAACAGGGGAAGAGCAGAGCTTCGGGGGAGAAGAGAAGAGAAGAAGAAGAAAGGAGGAGGAGGAAGAGAGGGGAAGAAAAGGAGGGAAAAGGGGGGAGGGTACAGCCGGGAAAGAGGGGAAAAAGTGAAAGAAGGGGAGGGGAAGTCTTCCCCCTCTGACAGGAGAGAGCGACGGCCAACGGCGGCCGTCCTCGCGAAGCAGAAAACCAACCGACTTATAAATGATCGATCCTTCCTCAACGAAGGATCGATTCTTCAAGACGATTCACAAGGCTTTCTGGCACGAAGAGGATCGATCCCTTAGCCAGAGAGGATCGATCCTTTGTGTGTTGAAAGCTAAACTTGGGCAAGAACTCAAGCCCAAGTCCGGATCTTTCGATCCCGGGTCCACCTAGCCATTCTAAACAAACACTAACACATACAAGGCCAGTGTGTGCACATGCGGGTGTGAAACAAACCAACAAGGCGCAATTTACCAAATTGCCCTTGTGGTCTACAACGAGCCATAGGGGTAGAGGGGCAGGTCCTCACATTCGGTCTGGGTATTTACTCTAAGTTCAACTTAGTGGAAAATACCAGCGGTGTGATGAAGCGCAAGCGCTTCGACGAGGGCACTAAATGAGGCAGCGGGAATCAGAAGTTCAAAGGTGAATGCTTTGTCTGCGGAAAGGCAGGACATCGGGCCAAGGACTGCCGCAATCGCCCGAGTGCTCAAGAGAAGAAGAAGTCAGCCCCCAAGAAGAAGAGGACAGAAGCTCACTTGACCGAAGGTCTCAGTGTAGAGATGGACGACTTGCACCTGGTGGCAGTCATCACCGAGGTGAATCTGGTCGGAAGCAACCCAAGGGATTGGTGGGTCGACACAGGCGCTACCCGCCACATCTGCTCCAACAGATGGATGTTCGACACCTACCAAGCAGTGGATGGAGAGCACTGCTACATGGGAAACTCTGCAACCTCCAAAGTGGAAGGTAAAGGGACGGTGAAGCTGAAGATGACGTCCGGGAAAGAGCTGACCCTGACTGAAGTTCTTCATGAGCCGGAGATACGCAAGAATCTGGTCTCATGTTCTATTTTGAGCAAAAAGGGCTTCAAGCTAGTCTTCGAGTCAGACAAGGTCATCTTGTCTAAGAATGACATGTATCTAGGCAGGGGCTATATGACCGAGGGGCTGTTTAAAATGAATGTAATGACTGTTATTCCCAAGGTCAAAACTAGCGAAGCCTTAAAGGCTAGTGCTTCCAATGTAATGACTATTGCCCAAGAGGCTAATAAAGAAAAGGTTGCCTATGTGACTGAGTCATTTAAATTATGGCATAGGAGGCTGAGACATGTGAATAATAATTCAATGAAAAGACTAATAAACTTAAATCTTCTTCCTAAATTAATAATTGACAAAGAACACAAATGCGAGGTTTGTGTGAAAGCAAAAATGGCAAAGACTTCGTTTCAATCAATTGAACGAAGCACTAAACCTTTAGGTTTGGTTCATACAGATGTTTGTGATCTGAAAGTTGTACAATCTAGAGGTGGTAAAAGGTATTTTATTACCTTTATTGATGATTGTACGAGATATTGCTATCTTTACTTAATGAGAAGTAAAGATGAGGCAGTGGAGATATTCACTCATTACAAGAATGAAGTGGAAAATCAGCTTGACAGAAAGATCAAAATGCTGAGAAGTGACAGGGGAGGTGAGTATGAGTCACCTTTTGCCCAAATTTGTGCTGAAAATGGCATCATTCATCAGACTACAGCGCCTTATTCTCCTGAACAAAATGGAATAGCAGAACGGAAGAATAGGACGTTAAAGGAAATGATGAATGCCATGCTTATAAGTTCATGCTTACCTCACAACATGTGGGGGGAAGTGATACTTTCAGCGAATCATGTGTTGAATAGACTACCGCACAAAAAGTTAGACAAGACACCTTATGAATTGTGAAAAGGTCGTGCGCTTAGTTACAAGTTCTTAAGGGTTTGGGGTTGTCTAGCTAAGGTTCCAATTCCAGTTCCGAAACGAACTAGAATAGGGCCTAAAACGGTAGACTGTGTGTTCATAGGATATGCACATGATAGTAGTGCTTACCGATTCTTGGTTAATAAATCGGATAATCCTGAATTGCATGTGAACACTGTTTTAGAGGCTAGGGATGCCTCGTTCTTCGAAAACGTATTCCCTTACAAGTCTTCTCCTACAACAGAGGTTAGTGAGAGATCTTATGAGAACATCGGAGAAGAAAGAACTCAAGGGTCCTCAGTTCATGAAGAGGACGAGGAACCTAGACGGAGTAAGAGGGTTAGAACGGAAACTTCCTTCGGCCCAGACTTTCTAACATATTTGTTAGAAAATGACCCTCAGACATTCAAGGAGGCAATGTCAACTCCATATGCTCCTTTATGAAAGGAAGCAGTGAAAAGTGAAATTGATTCCATCATGCAGAACCATACTTGGGAACTGGTTGATTTACCACCATGTTGTAAACCTTTGGGTTACAAGTGGGTTTTCAGAAAGAAAATGAAAGCAGATGGAACAGTTGACAAATACAAGGCAAGGCTTGTAGTCATGGGTTTCAAGCAAACCGAATGGGTGGATTATTTTGACACCTATTCTCCAGTCACTAGGAAAACGTCAATCAAAATAATTATCGCCCTTGCGGCTTTAAACAATCTGGATATACATTAAATGGATGTAAAGACAGCGTTCCTAAACGGTGATCTGGAAGAAGAAATCTACATGGAACAACCTGAGGGGTTTGTGGTTCCTGGTAAAGAGAAGAAATTCTGTCGACTTGTTAAGTCTTTGTATGGACTAAAACAAGCGCCTAAGCAGTGGCATGAAAAGTTTGATCATGTAATGCTGACAAACAGATTTCACATAAATGAGTGTGATAAATGCGTTTACATAAAAGGTGATGAGAAGGAATATATAATCCTATGCCTTTATGTAGATGATATGATCATTATTGGTAGCAATGATAACATTATTAAAACTACTAAGAGCATGTTGTCACGAAATTTTGATATAAAGGATTTGGGTATCGCTGATGTGATACTTGGTATGAAAATTACCAAGACATTTGATGGCTACACTTTATCTCAAGATCATTATATTAAGAAAATTCTTAATATATTTGATAAAAGTAGTGATGTTGTAGCCAGGACACCGATAGATGTTAACTCACATCTAAAGAAACATCATGGTGAAGGTGTACAACAATTGGAATATTCCAGGGTCATAGGCAGTTTGATGTATATCATGAACTGTACACGACCAGATATTGCCAACTCAGTAAATAAGCTGAGTAGATACACAAGCAATCCTAGTACGGATCACTGGAAGGCATTGATAAGAGTCCTTAGATATTTAAGGTACACAACAAATTATGGATTGCAGTATACAAGGTATCCAGCTGTGCTTGAAGAATATTCAGATGCAAACTGGATCTCGGACTCCAATGACACAAAATCCACGAGTGGGTTTATTTTTATGATTGGAGGTGCAGCAGTGTCTTGGAAATCATCCAAGCAGACTTGCATAGCAAGGTCGACTATGGAAGCTGAGTTCATAGCGTTAGACCTAGCTGGGAAAAAAGCAGAATGGCTGCGTAACTTCCTAGAAGATATTCCTATGTGGCCTAAACATGTGCCTCCTATTAGCATTCACTGCGATAGTCAATCAGCAATAGGCAGAGCACAAAGCCATATGTATAATGGAAAGTCTAGGCATATACGTCGACGACACAATTCAGTAAGGAAATTGTTGTCGACGGATGTAATATCCATCGATTTTGTGAGATCGAAGGAAAATGTTGCAGATCCACTAATCAAAGGCCTAACTAGAGACCTAGTGGATATATCGTCGAGGGGAATGGGGTTGAAGCCCATGAAATGACTATCTTTCTCAATGGCAACCCAACCTAGCTGATCTGGCAGACCCAGATTCTAGGTTCAATGGGACAACCGAATTGTGGGGGGGCAGTCGCCTAGATCACTCTTACCCATTCCTATGATGACTGAGTGATAAACTTGCAAAGTGCAAAGGTTAAGCTTATGCTTTTAATGATCTACAAAGAGTAGGGGTATGACAAGATGCTCCTAATAAGAGATCACCTATGTCGAGTGAGAAGGGGCCGCTTCTATGAGAATGATGTAAAGGGCTAATTCTCTAAAGCACTCGAAGAATGTTACCAGGCATGTCCAGGGCCGAAATGGACACAACAAAAGAGCTTTCAATGGTATAAGAAAGGAGCTATGTGAGCACTATTGTCTTAGTGTACATGAAAGCTGAACAGTTCAAAACATCATGTTCACTGTTTAGCAAGTACATTCGATAGTGTTTCACTAAGGAAGGTTCAAAGCTAACAACTACCTCTCCTGAAGCAGCAACGTTCTGTGGTACTCTCAAATGCATTAGGGATCATTTAGCTTTTTGTCAGCCATTTGATTCATGTGGGGGATTGTTGGATTTAAGGCCCAATTGAGTTGGGCTTAACATAGGTTGAATCAAATGGGCCTTGGAGAGAGCCCATTAATAAAATAGCCAAAAGGTGGAGAGCCCATATATGTAGAATAGTTTAGTCCCATATTGGAAGTGGAAGAAAACTTTCACTTGTTTATATAGAGTTTTGAGCCTTTAGGCTTTGAACACATGTGAGGACTAAAGGTGGAACACCCACACGCGCGCACCGCCGCCGCCGGTCGGCCGTGTGCCGTGTGTGTCCTTTTTGCTACACACAAGAGCTGGTCGAGTCAGCTTGGATTCATTGAATCTTTTCAACTTCCGAAACGGTTCAGATGAGTTAATTGGATCTGACTCTTGGGCTACCCATAATTAATGGGCTGAGTCAGTTACCTCTTGAGATTTGATCTGGTCCGACTCTTGGACTTCATATTAATTGATTGAGTCAGTTACGACTCTTGGGCTTCTGGGCTATTGATTGAGTCAGATTCAATTCCAGGAGAATTGATTGAAATCTGACTCTTGACTGGTCAGTTTTCAAATGACGTGGCATTCTCCTATTGGCTGGTTTTTGCTGACTAGACAGGCCTTTTCATCTCCCCTATATGGCTGATCAGCTTCCTCCCTTAGCCTATAAATAGGACCCTGTCCAGCCCTTTAGAGGTTAAGTTTGACATGCATCCATTTTGCACACCACTTCACTAGAGGGTCCTGAAGAGAGTACCGTACCAGCGAAGGTTCGACGGGCGATCGGAGGCCGGCTTCCTTCCAATCGCGCAGGAGATCGTTGTACCCTGGGAGTTCCTTACTTGAAGATCCAGAAGCACCGGTGGGTGGGCAATACGAACTTAAGGGCACAGTGTGATACACTGGCCTCGATCAAGTTAAGGATCTACATCGGCGTTTCTTCCTCCTCATCGGCGTTATTCCCTCTCTTTTTGGAGTTCTAACATCTCATTTTGTAAGTGCTTATAATACGGTTTTATTTCTTGTCATTGTAAAGGATTCTTGCTACCTTAGTAAAAGCAAGGTCCTAATCTCATTCTATTTTTCCAACACCAATTTCCTCCAATATTTGTTGAGATCAAAGAGGGATGTAAAGGATTCTTGCTACCTTAGTAAAAGCAAGGTTATAATACGGTTTTATTTCTTGTCATTGTAAAGGATTCTTGCTACCTTAGTAAAAGCAAGGTCCTAATCTCCTTCTATTTTTCCAACACCAATTTCCTCCAATATTTGTTGAGATCAAAGAGGGATGTAAATTAAGCTTACATTGGTCCTCCCCCCATAGTAGAGCTGTTGAGGTTAAACATGCTCTCCTGAGCAGTGTTGTTCAAGTTATTTAGAAATTTCTCCTTAGATAGACAAGACCATTGCCCACGAAAAAAGAATGGGTAATTTTAAATGCACCATTGAAAGTTATATGTGCATCACATTTTTTTAATGTTTAACTTATCAATGTCTTATTAATATCTAAATGTACTTAGAAAAATATGATGCACTTATAAGAAGTGGTGATGCATATAAAATCGCCAAAAGAGAAAAAGGACAAAATATCCTCTGTAGACTTTTGCCATATTCGTATGATAATATTCACCATCTAAAACCAGGGACATCAGTTTCGTCACCTTACATCCAGGTACATTTGAAGCGGTGGCCCGGCCCCATCCCAGCCACTCCGATCCTTTTTGGACTGTGGTGATATATAAAACGGCCTATGGGCGACACGAGGCCTAGCCTGAACGCCAAAACTTCGGCAGCCCAATTAGAGCATTTAATTTCTTATTTAGGGTCCTATGAAACTAATACTGTCGATACGATTATTAAGGAGGTGACCGAGCGAAGTAATGTCTGCTATAAGGTCCTGGACATGCAATGCAAGCCTTTCTAGCAGACCAATCTCATCACCTACCATACCATAACCATATATATTCCCTATTTTTTTCGTGAATAAATAAATAGCTCAAATTAAACATCAGGTCATCACTCATCAATGCACGCAATAAAGACCAAAACCCCACCAAGCAAGCTGTCCTTGTCCCAAGGTAATTACCATGGTTGGAGCAGCGCGGCCACCCACCAGTAATGGCATCAGGCATGCTAATTACTTTAATAAATATGAATAAGAGAGCGAGTTATGGGTGAGCAGTTGGAAAGCAACTCAGCCCTGCTGCTTCGTCCAATGAGGCAAAGATAGGATAAGAATGCTTGCAATAACCCAGTGTTAGCTCAACCCTATCATCCACCATTGCTACTCTGCTATACTGCTACTGCTCACTCTCTCTCCCTAGAATAGTCTCTCTCTCTCTCTAGAATAAGACGCATGCAGTAGGGGGCCATGCATGAAGCCATCCAACTACCCAGACCGACCCTCGTCAATGAGCAACGTGGTTGTAATAAATAGAGCAGAGAGAGGGGTGGTCCAACAACACGTACAGCATGAACCAAGCCAACTGTTATCGTTCTCCTCCCCCCCGCCCCCACCCAATCTCTCTCTCTCTCTCTCTGTTACTCTGTCTATATATATATATATATATATCAATCATGTGCTCATGTCGAAAGCCAATGAAAGAAGCATGAAGCACTGATCAGCAGGACCTTCTCCAACCGGACTTGTTGGAAATCCAAGGATAACATTAAACTCGATCAATTATGTTAGGAAATCCGGCGGGATGAAATCAGGATGGAAAAGCACCAAAATAGAACTAGAAGGAGAGACACAAGAATTTAACGTGAAAAACCTCCCAGCAAATCACCGCAAAGGAAAAATCACGGGAAAAGAGAAAACTTCAATATATAAGAAGATTTACAAGACTCGATCTCTCAACTCTCACATATAAATCTCTCTCTACCCTCCCAAATACATTCACTCTAGAATGCCCTTGCTTTCTCTCAAGCCCTAATGCTTTCTCTCAAGCCCTAAGACCTCTCTCTAGGCCTCCATATGAGAATACACGTTCTCATGTACCACACACCCATTAGGGTTACATACTAACCCTATTTATAGCCACTAAAGTGTTTAATCCCGGAATAGATCTGAGCCGTCAGATCAAATCCGGAATCTCAACCGACTATACTCACGGTCGACCATGGCCTGCTCGCGATCGACCGTGGAACCTCTCGCGGTCGACCATGGAACTGTGCAGACGCGACGGCCGATCCTCGTATCGACCGTGCGAAGCCTTTTCCTTGACAGAGAGCGACGGTCGATCCTGCGGTCGATGTCGCGGTCGACCATGGCTATCGTAGCGAACGACGGTCGATCCTCGCGGTCGACCGTGGATGGCTCGCGGTCGACCGTCCGTATCGCTCCAAGGTTGGATCGATCCTTTCTTCAGTTTCTCATGGGAGGAACAAAACCCAACAAACTCCCCTTTCCGACTCATGAGAAATCAGAACCCCATCGAGCTCTTACTAGCTCGGACTTTACAACCCGTCGTGCCACATTCAAGTCACTGTACCTCATGACTTGGCCTCCACATCGAGAAACAATCTTCACTGTTGAAACTCGGACTTTGCACCTTCCTTGTGTTGCGCTTCTTCAAGTCATTGCGCCTCATGACTCTGAAGATTTCATCGACCCCATCGAACTCTTGATATCGCCATCAAGACTCGGACCTCCATACACTCTGTCGTGCCACCATTCGAGCCATCACATATGACTCGGCCTTTCCGATCGCTTCGATTGATCGGAACCCCCATCGTACCTCTAGTACGGAAGCTCCCCCGTAATGACACATACGTCGATGTCGAGTGTCACTACGGTCGTACTTTTCTCATCATCCTCCTTGACCTTCCCATTAGCAAGATCATCCTTATACTTCCTGCATCGCCGCTTGACGTGCCCTTCCTTCCCGCAGTAGTAACAAGTAAGTGTCTTTCCTCTGATCCTGCCATCCTTCCCTTTCCTCTCTATCAAATACGCCTCCGAGACAAGCTCATCTGTCGACCTCTTTCTCAAGGCATTGGAGAGCAGAGCCGCCGTGACTTCTTCTGTCTCTAGGGTCTCCTTCCCATAGAGTAATGTAGTCACCAGGTGCTCGTAGGAAGGTGGAAGAGACGCCAAAAGGAGGAGGGCCTTGTCTTCATCATCCATTGTAACCTCCACGCTCAGCAGTTGGGTGATGATCCTATTGAAGGTGTTCAGGTGCTCTATCAGATCTGAACCTTCCCTCATCCTCAAGGTGTACAGCTGTTGTTTCAGGAACAGTTTATTCGTCAGAGATTTAGTCATGAATAAACTTTCTAACCTTGACCACAACCCTGCAGCCTTGTCCTCATTGATGACGTTGTACATAACCTCATCCGCTAGGCAGAGCCTGATGGTGCTCACCGCCTTCATCTCAATCTCCTCCCAGTCGTCGTCCTTCATGGCCTCGGGCTTCTTTCCCTTCAGGGCCTTGTAGAGACCCTGTTGCACCAGGATATCCTTCACCCGCTGCTGCCATAAGCCGAAGTTGCTTTTCCCATCGAATCACTCAATTCCGAAACGAGAATCTGAGGCCTTCCCCACCATCACAAGCTGTTGAACCAATCAACCTGGCGAACCTGGCTCTGATACCACTTGTTAGGAAATCCGGCGGGATGAAATCAGGATGGGAAAGCACCAAAATAGAACTAGAAGGAGAGACACAAGAATTTAACGTGGAAAACCTCCCGACAAATCACCGCAAAGGAAAAACCACGGGAAGAGAGAAAACTTCAATATATGAGAAGATTTACAAGACTCGATCTCTCAACTCTCATATATAAATCTCTCTCTACCCTCCCAAATACATTCACTCTAGAATGCCCTTGCTTTCTCTCAAGCCCTAATGCTTTTTCTTAAGCCCTAAGACCTCTCTCTAGGCCTCCATATGAGAATACACGTTCTCATGTATCACACACCCATTAGGGTACATACTAACCCTATTTATAGCCACTAAAGTGTTTAATCTCGGAATAGATCTGAGTCGTCAGATCAAATCCGGAATCTCAACCGACTATACTCACGGTCGATCTGACGGTCGACCGTGGCCTGCTCGCGATCGACCGTGGAACTGTGCAGACGCGACGGTCGATCCTCGTATCGACCGTGCGAAGCCTTTTCCTTGACAGAGAGCGACGGTCGATGTCGCGGTCGACCGAGGCTATCGTAGCGAACGACGGTCGATCCTCGCGGTCGACCGTGGATGGCTCGCGGTCGACCGTCCGTATCGCTCCAAGGTTGAATCGATCCTTTCTTCAGTTTCTCATGGAGGAACAAAACCCAACAAATTATATATACCTCTCTGCAAAAAAAAGATATAAAGTTTTCGAATTGTTTGTTGAAGTTAACATAGTAATATATATAGTATCAGAACAGACGTCAAAAAATTAGAACGTAGAAAACAACGGCCAAAATCGACATAAATATCGAACTCTCTAATCCAACGGCTGGTAATTTTCCATCACTCGGTGAACTAATTAAAGACCAGACTATGCAGTATGACTCGATAACGCCGTCCTACTGGCAAAAACTCGTCATGTGGTGTGCGTATTGTGGCTCGAGGCAGGGGAGCAAATCCACGAGTGACACGTCACAAGTCTAGGCTAACAAACACTCTCCTCAGAGGACGAACATACCCGTCCCCCAACCCCACCCTCGGCGGATATAACCACCCGTCGCGCCCAACCCACACCCGTAATCCCTCTGGGCTATTGACGGAAAGGAGCTAAAGGAATCAGTTCGCTATGCCGGCGGAACAGCGTACCTCGTTCCCGTCGGTGTCCAGGTGCGATCCCGGCGGCCGTGAGTCCCACTCCGTCGCCGCCGACCTTGATGGCACCCTCCTCGTTTCCCGGAGCTCCTTCCCTTACTTCTTCCTATTAGCTGTCGAGGCTGGCAGCCTCCTCCGTGGTGCTGCTCTGCTCTTCCTATCTCCCCTGATCCTCGCGGTCTACAAGCTCGTCTCGGAGGCCGCGGCGATCCAGATCCTCATCTACGTCTCCGTCGCCGGGATCCGCATCCGCGACGTGGAGCTCGCGGCCCGGGCGGTGCTCCCGCGGCACTACGCCGCGGACGTGCGCAAGGAGAGCTGGCGGGCGTTCCGCGGCTGCGGGGGGAGGCGGGTGGTGGTGACGGCGAACCCGACGGTGATGGTGGAGCCGTTCGTGAAGGAGTACCTGGGCGGGGATCGGGTGCTGGGGACGGAGCTGGAGGTGGATCCGAAGACGGGGAGGGCGACGGGGTTCGTCAAAGCTCCAGGGGTGCTGATCGGGAGGTGGAAGAAGGAGGCGGTGGAGAGGGAGTTCGGGAAGGAGGCGGGTCCCGATCTAGGGCTCGGGGATCGGGAATCCGATCACGCCTTCATGGCGCTCTGCAAGGTCCGTCCAGTACTTCCTTTGCTTGCCATTATAACGGCCGTGATAATATTTTTATAAACGGGAGGCGTTAGCTTAACTGCTTTTAAGTGAGATGTTTCTTTTGCTTCTTTGATCGGGATTCAAATTTAGATAACAATCTTCTAGAGATAATCTATTACATAATTCGATATATTATTAGTTGTTAATTTCATCTTAAAAATGGTTATAATATATGTCTGCAAATTAAAATAAACAAAAAACAGCTTATTATAACTAGCATTTACGGGATGGGTTTGCTCTGTAAATTATCATGCCGACAAATTAATTTCTAAACAGGAGGCATACATGGTGCTCCCGGACAAGAAGGCCGCGCGGGCGTCGCCGGCGGACTTGGACAGTCCCACCATCTTCCACGACGGCCGGATGGTGCGTCGCCCAGACCCGCCGACGGCGCTGGTGACGCTCCTCTGGATCCCCTTCGGCTTCGCCCTCTCTGTATTCCGTGTCTTCTTCAACATCCCGATTCCACCCCACTTGGTCCGCTACACCTATGCGCTGTGTGGCATCAAGCTCCGCATCCGCGGACGCCTCCCGCCCCCGCCGTCCCCGGGCTCTCCCGGCTGCCTCCTCATTTGCAACCACCGCACCGCCCTCGACCCCATCGTCGTCAGCATCGCCCTCGGCCGCCAGGTGCTCGATCGATCACCTTCGCAACCACCTTTAATTCTCACATTAACGTTGCAATTGTCACTAAAAATTGGAGCTTTGTTTGTGAGAGCAGGTGTCGTGCGTGACGTACAGCATCTCGGGTTTCTCGGAGCGCATCTCCCCCATCCCGGCGGTGGCCCTGACACGCGACCGCGCCGCCGACGCCGCCCGCATCTCGGACCTGCTCCGCCACGGCGACCTCGTAATCTGCCCGGAGGGTACCACCTGCCGGGAGCCCTACCTCCTCCGGTTCTCCGCCCTCTTCGCGGAGCTCAGCGACCGCATCGTCCCCGTGGCGGTGGACACCCGCCAGTCCATGTTCTACGGCACCACCGTCCGGGGGTGGAAGTTCATGGACGCCTTCTTCTTTTTCATGAACCCCAGACCCGTCTACGAGGTCACCTTCCTCGACGCCCTACCCCCGGAGCAGACCTGCGCTGGAGGCAAGTCGGCCATCGAGGTGGCCAACCACGTCCAGAGGCTGATCGCGGGGGCCCTCGGCTTCGAGTGCACCACCCTCACCAGGAAGGACAAGTACATGAAGCTCGGAGGGAACGACGGCAAGGTGGAGTCCATCAAGAAGAAGGATTCGTAATGAAGACATATTGTATTCTTTTCTACTACGGTACGAGATCAGGGACATTTGTTTGTCACGTTTCCTGGGATTTATATGTTTGATTCTAGCTACGAGATTTTTCTCATGACCTGATTGATCTCTAGCTTTTTGTTGGTACATCCGAAAGCAAGCATTTTAATCTGTTTTCCCTTGATTTGGATGTTATGAATAAGCACGACCTGCAAACTATGATCATATATATTATTATTATTTGTGCACAAATTCAAGTTAGGCGTGTTTGATCTCTTTTGAGTCATGCATTGTATTACTAACCAGTTTGTCCTTCTAGAGCAGTAAACTGGTTATACGGCATATATCCAATTAGATTTGGTCTATTAATAAGCTAAGCATATTTATTTTCTTTTCTCAGAAATTGGTCGTTAACTTTCTCTACTTAAGTGATCGAGTTCAGCCCAATGTTGGACCATTTACTTGGTACGTTGGCTACTTCGCTTCGCTTGGTGATAACTTTCATGTACAGTTGTCAATAGAGATCATACAAGGAAAAATTAGGTTACATATCACATATTAAAATATTGAGACAAAAAAAGGGATTTATGAACAATGATTAGTCTCCGAACAGTAAGCTATCAGCTATGTTCATAACAAGATTTATGGCTAAAAGTTATTAGATCCTCCAGTTAAAATTTAACATTTATTAAACCAGTAATTAATTTGTGTGGTTTCGTTCACGAAAAGGATACTCTTTTTCGCGAATAGGGTCCACAATTTTCTAGAAAGAAGAGCGGAGAATGGGGGACAAACTCCATTCGAATCGGAATATTCCCAAAGTTTCAGATGGTTGGTGTGAGAATCCGAGAAAACGTGTCCATTATTCTCACTTTTTGTTCCCAGGAATTATCATACCCTTGTATTTTTATTTTTAAACTACCTTCTCTCACATTAAAAAACTATGTTTCTAATTACGTTTGGATATTTTGATGAACTCATGGATGTGAGTTTTGAAAACCATTATTATATTGGGCGTGTTTGGTTGGTTTGAAAATGGAGCTGAGTCAAATCATTTTAGTTGTTTTGATGGTGTTGAAGTGAGATTGAAATCACCTCAAGTCACTTCACCGTCCAGGTAAATTTAGTTTCCACTTTCGAATTTGACTTCGGACCAAAATCGTCCGAAGTCATTGAATTGGCTCGCTGGGGAGTGACAAATAATATTAATAATATCGTATTGTAATAAAATATTAATATAGTAGGTCCCACATGTTATGTGTCACATCGTGATTGGTATTTTTAAATAATTTTAATAATTAAAATATCAAAAATATTAATATTTTTAATTATTAAAATTATTAAAAATATATATTAAATTATCAAAAAAATTATGAAATTGACCACAGCTGGGGGTGACCATATCTCCACTTCAAGCACCAACCACATCCCAGGACTCAAAAATTCTAGAAAATCACTCCCCAAAAAGTAACTCCAGTGAAGCTACCACTCACAAAATTACTCCACCTCAATTTACTTCTCAGCAACCAAACGTGCCCATTCTGAAAATCAGTGACCTTATAGTATATCTTTGCTCTCACAGGATGAAAGGATTCTAATGGCAACCCCGACTCGGACAGAGAATATGTGAGCACGCATTTATATTAATATAATCCTAACTAAACATTCAATCAACCATCGTATTCTTATTCATCTTTTTCAAGCAAATATAATTTTCTAATCATATCATTGCTTTTAAACCAAAGACGAAAACTAAAATAAACATAATAACCCATGAGGAGTAATGTGTGTTTTGATATGAGCGCTAATTTGTGGACATGTGTATTACATATGTCAATCGGTGGTGAGATATCGATTCTATCATCTAGTCTATCAGTAATGAGATACCGATGGAGTATATCAATTAATGGGTATCTCACTATCGGTACAATTCAATCGGTAGTGAACTACCGATTCATTGATCTAGTCCATCGATATCTCACTATCACTATCGATGAATTAGATGACAGATGCCACCTGTGCATGTCTTTCTTCTTTTTATATATAATAATTAAGTCCCCTTATCCAAAACGCCAACGGCATGCCATTGTCATACTGTAATGATCCGAACTCGCATAGAACGCAGCAGGACCCATATCATAATTCGTCAACGTTGATTTCTGGGTCCTCATATTAAAAGGAGTTCCCAAATCCCTTTGATTGGAATCCCCTCTTCTCCTCTTTTATTCATTCAGCGAAGCAGAGATGTGGCCGTTTAGCAGCAAGGGCGCCTCCGGCTTCTCCTCATCCTCGACGGCCGAGGAAGTCACCCAGGGTTTAGATGGCTCCGGTCTCACCGCCATCGTCACCGGTCTCTTTCTCTCCATCTCTCCATCTCTCCTTCGTGGTTTATTTATCAATTCGTCGTAGGTTGTTTTTGTCCATGAGCGCAGTGAGTTGGTTTTTGGCAGGTGCGTCGAGTGGAATTGGAGCCGAGACGGCTCGGGTTCTTGCGTTGCGCGGTGTTCGCGTGGTGATGGCGGTGAGGAATCTGTCGGCCGGGGAGAGTGTCAAAGAAACGATTGTTGGGGAGGTCCCTAGTGCTAAAGTTGATGTCATGGAGTTGGATCTCACCACCATGGCATCAGTGAGAAAGTTTGCATCCGAGTTTAATTCCATGAATATTCCACTTAATATCCTCATGTAAGGCAGATTTAGAGCATTTTTTCCCTGGTTTTCTTGGAAGAAAGTCTTATGATTGATTAGTTCTAGTATTTCAGAGAAGTGTGAATTGTGTCCTGTGTGTTTGGCAGTAATAATGCAGGCGTTATGGCCACTCCGTTCCTGCTTTCGCATGATGGTATAGAGCTGCAGTTCGCCACGAACCATGTGGGTATGTCCTGGATTCGTTTTCATTGTCTGTGGTTTTTGCATAGTATTCTTTGTTAAAAAAGGTATGGTAATGCTAAATTACTCAACAATCTGTTGCAGAGTATCAATTTTAGGAGATTATCTGTGTCATTACTCTTTATTATTATCTTCTACCTCTAAATGCTGTATAGTAAAAGGTGCTATGGATGTCTTTCTAGCATATCACTTGCCAATGGAATTTTTTAGTGCACGTAACTTTGCTGTTAAAGTGGAACTTCACACGTTATTGTGTTTTGCAGGCCATTTTCTTTTGACAAGTCTTTTGCTGGACAATATGAAGGATACATCTTGTAAGAGCAAGCTCGAAGGAAGGATCGTGAATGTCTCATCAGAGGGACACAGGTTCGCGTATCAAGAAGGAATACGCTTCGATAAGATAAATGATGAGTCAGGGTAATTCATAATCCTAAATAGTACAATTTTTTCTTGAATTTAAATGTTCTATTTGTAGACTAGTGCCATCTTTATCTTCCAATTAGATGGAAAACTAGATGACTGTAATTGTCATCATCTCCCATTCTAATTGTAGGTATTACACTATCTGTGCTTATGGGCAATCAAAGCTTGCAAATATATTGCACGCCAATGAGCTTACCAAGCGCTTTCAGGTAATTTTGAACCTAGATTTGATGCTTTCTGGATAATGGATATCTTGAAACAGCTTCTAAATTATGCTTTCTATAAAAGTTTGTTTCATCAAATTGTAACTTTGATTATATTAAAATTGCTTTATGAGGTGTGAGATAGGCTCCTGTGATGATTATTTGACCTCCTTTTTCTAGTCAGGAGCTTATGAATTTATTCTAGAACTCAGCATTTCTGTTCTTTTTACCAAGCTGAAAGCCTGACATGGACATTCTTCAGCAGCTGTTTGGCTAGATTTTTCATACTTGTGGGTTCATTTTAATCAAATCAGCCATCTAGTTTCTACCTTTGAGGGCCAAATATGCACCTGAATATAACTGACAAAACAGAATAAGGTTATTCCATAAACTATTACACCCATATTGTGTACACTATCGCCCAAAATAAGTATTTACTGCTTAGGGTGCTTATATGTATAACATTGTCTAGTGATGCCATGAACTGAGGCTGACACAGATATTATTGAAACAGCCGCAGACATTGCATAACAATTGTCTGTCGCACTTCAGCAATTGACTTTTGTTGTAAGTGATGCTGTCTTCTGTCATATTAGAGCACCACTTTTGTCTCAATCTCTGGAAATTTTGGCATTGGGTCAACGTCCCTCCACCATTGAGCACATATATTATTTTGTTTAGATTAGGTCAATCTTACATTAATTGCACACTCTTTTCAGATGGCCTTGGTAAATATAACACAACACAGAGACGGGCTATTTTACAGTCTTCTTCTTAAGTTTTTTTTTGTTGCCAAGGATTCAAGAACTTGCTAGTTAGTGAAAGAGCTTTTCGATTTGAAGTTTGGTGCTTCATGTGGTACGTGAATGCTAGTCTACCAAAGGCTTCAGTTTCTGAGTTTTTTTATTTTAAATTTTCAACTTTCACTGGAAGCATTTGGGCGAAATCCAATCTTGATTCTTGAATTATTAGGTCCTTCTGTTATTGTCCATTTTAAACCACTTGGTAACAACTACAAGTTGTCTTAAGATACCATAAAATGTTCTTAAGTTCTTTCGACAGAATGAAGAATCTATTTGGTCATGCCATTTTCCTTTTACCTAGTCTATTCTCTATTGCTGCCATGATTGAATGCCTTTTATACTAATACTTATATATTGGTTTAAACAGGATGAAGGGGTGGAGATTACTGCTAATTCTCTTCATCCAGGATCTGTGATCTCAAATCTTCTTCGCTACCATAGTTTCATTGATGGTAAAACTTATATCTCAGTTAGTCTGCAATTCTTGAAGTTATTCTTGCTGTTAAATCTTCTTGACAAATAGTACATTTGTACATACCTGCAATGCAAAATCTGAACAATTAATTTGTTTTGACTCTATCCGTGGTCTATCCAGTGTCATGACTCTAGGCATTGATTCTCATGGTAACTACAGATTCCTAGTTTTTATGCAGAAAAAAGAATAACCACAACCAGTGGGGTACAAGCATTCCGTCATTCTACTATTGTCCCTTGTAGTTTTAGGATGATGTTATTTTTTTCACTATATGTAAGACTGGGTATATGGGAATCTTAGCTATGATTACAAGTCCTTCCCCATGACAAAGAAGAATATTGTTTGCCAATGGATTTTACTGTTCATGATGGTCAAGAAAGCATTCTACTGTCTTACAATAAGCCATGAACTTTACTGTACCATTGGTTGCGAAATGTAATTTAGGACTTCTGTATCCCATTATATCACTTCATCTGGAAGTCTTTTTGCTGCTGTGATCATGGAAGAGTTGGTCAGCATATGGATATGGTCACAGATTATTGCTGTGTTATGCCCAATATAGCTAGAGGATAATTTACACTGTACTTCAAGTCACATGCATTGTGGATTTCTACCTGTGAATGTTTTGAACTGATACTTGAAATGGTCTTTCAATTTGATGCAGTGCTTTCTCGGACAGTTGGGAAATTAGTACTGAAAAATGTTCAGCAGGTGAGTTTATGTTTGGTTAGTAGAGTAGATTCTGTTGAAGCAACTGATTTTAGCATGTAGGGACATACTTACCCATGTACACACCTCCCACACATCCACACACACCCACAAACACAATACACAGATGTCATTAATACCTCCAGACGTATATCAGTGCATTTTGCAGCATATATATAGAACTATCAGCAAGTGATGCTTAGCCGTAAAGTGCATGAGTTGATGAATGTTCATCTCAAATCTCAATGTAATGTAAGGTTGTGATTTTGCATGATTCATGGCCCTTAATATAGCCTAAGGTGACCTTTTTCCTATATGTTTTTTTTAAATCTACACTTTATGGGTCTGTATGCCAGTTACTAGTGCAAGGTTCCATTATTGTCTTGTTGATTATGCTAAATCGATATGCATAGTAATCTTCCCAGGTTCTTGGCTTCTATGATGCCGTCTAAATTATTATCTGTTAGGCAGACAATACTAGGTGGTGGACTTAACTGTAACCTTAGATAATTCTTGGACTGGACGCTGTAAGTTAATAGTATCAGTGGAATATAATACCCTAACTAATTAGTACAATTAGGAATGTGGCACATAACAAATGTCTTCATGCGAGCTTTGGTTGCAAATTTTAGAAGACATCTGTTTTAGATCTGCTATAAGACAGCAGGATCTACATTCACATAGCAGCCTCTTAAAATTTGTACCAGGAAAAGAATCCGGCCTAAACTAGGCAGCAATAACAATGTGATCCCACCCAACTTACACTGCTTTAGATGCCTTCATAAAATATAGTTGTGCAACAAAAACATTTTTTACCATCATACTGAAACTAAGTATTTGCTTTGCATTAGCACCAAATACCCCGTCTGAATTTGATCCTAGCTTATCTATGGCCTTAAATATCCTGCCACTGTTGGATCACTTTGCTCTGAATCTGATTCCCTTACCCAAGCATCATGGTTTGATGTGAAAATGGAGTAACGCCTCCAGTTTGAATACTAAATAGAGTTTGGACAACCTGATACGATGCACCTTCTCAAGGGCTTTCGTACCGGGTCTCTTGCCTTATCTCAGATCCTCTTTAGCCAAATCTATGGCTAGGTCGAGAGATACCTTTAGAGTTTTAGGAGAAGGACCCTAGGTATTCGACGAGGAAGACGAAGACTAGAGGAGGAGACGGATGAGAAGAGGGATACCTTGCAGCTCCTCTAGGGTTGGCTGGCTTCTCTTGGAGATCCAAGCCTTGGAGAACGTGGTGGAGGGAAGCACGGCAGCCAAGAGGACACCGGGGACTTGGGGTTGGACGGCGGAGGTGGTTGGTAGCGGCGGTGATGATAGTGGCGAAGGAGTGGACGACAGCGGAGAAGGAGACCGGTGATGCAGAAGGACCGGCTGTAGAGAGAGAGGAAGGTGGCTGGTGGATTATGAGGAAACTAGGTTACAACTACTCCTATATTACTTCTACTCCTAGGATTTATCTCTACTAAATAATAACTCTCATAAATTCGTCCATCATTCATCTATATCCTAATACAAACTACTAAGGTCCTTTTATAGAGACCTGACAGAGTCCTAATCCACTAGAAAAACCCCCTTGTTTAATTAGCAAGTAATAAGGTTTCAAACTCAACTCAACTTCCTAACTCAAAGGGACTCTTAATTAATTCCTAACAATCAAATATCAACTAGGACTCAATAAAAGACTAATGATAAATACTAATTAAATACTCTAGTTTGAACTAGGGAAGTCCAAGTCAAAATAGGAAAGAGGTTGAACCAGCTTGGTTCCTCTTCTGGGTTCGGGTCCAGTTGGTCGAGTCGGATCGACTCGTATCACCCCCTTCCTTCAAAATTGGCCTTGTCCTCAAGGCCAGAGTCAGGTCAGGTAGGATGGCTCCATGTGGCTGGACCGAATCAACTTGCTGTTGTAGTTCTGGACTCGGTGGGGGAGAAACCAGGTCGATCCCATGTCGGGTCCAGTGGTAGCAGTGGCAGTGATGGATGAGCATCTGGCGGTCGATCTGACGGCTCAGGTAGCTCCAGGAATATGATCTTCAATGGCTCTCCTGGATCATCCTCATCATGTCCCATCAGTAGTGTTGCCCATGACCATAGGATGGGATCTAATCTCCATGGTCTGATCAACTGTGCAGGGACTTGGCTTGAATCTGGGTCAAGCTGGCTTTGGTCCAATCTGAAGTGAGGATGGCTGGACCATGCTTCTGCTGCACTAGTCTGGGCTAGAAGTTGGTTGAACCAAGTTGAATCTTCAGCTGTGCTGAGTCGTACTCTGGTCCAAACCTGTCTGACTTGGTTGGCTCTACCGGTGTCAATCTGGACTTGAGTCAGTTGAGCCAAACCGGTGTTACCATCATAGTCAGATCGGATCAGATTGAATATGGCATCTGAATAAGGAGGGTAGCTCCTTTGATGGCTCATATCAACCTTTGGATGCTTGATCAACGGTTGAGGATGTATCTGGATCACTTGGAGTTGATCTGGATGGTCCTGGTTGCTGGGGACTCTTGGATCAGGTTCAGATCGAAGATCGGAACCATTGGATCGAAGATCAAGCTGATCAAACGGCTGGATCAAGTTGCAGTCTTGATCGGACGGCTGAGAAGCTGCCGGAGCTGGATCAACGGCGGAACGAGGTCGCCGGAGTGTGGCAACGGCACAGGAAGCTTCGCAAGGACGTGAGGGTTCCATCCGTACGGTTTGATGGACGGATTGGGCTTCGAACACGCCGGATCTGAAGGTGGCGGCGCAGTGGAGAACGTCGCCGGTGATCGTCGGTGAATGAGGCCGCGACGGGGCTCGAGCTCGTCGGGAACAGGTACAGGAAGGTCTTGGGACCTTTCTCGTGAGATCTGATCTTGGGATCAACCTCTGGATATGGTGGAATGGAGGAGGCCGGAACATGGGAGTTCGCCGGAATTGGACGTCGGCGATCCGGGCCTCAATCGTGGTCGTGGTCGGCCACGGTGGCTTCCGGGAAGGACGCCGGTGCTTCCTCGAAGGTTGGGAGAATAGGACGGCGTCGGAGATCGGCGTTGGGGTGGCGGCTTGGGGACGAGCCGACGGAGCCGTGGATGAGCCGGGACAAAGGGTAGTCGGCTCGGAGGTGAGCCGGGCTGAAGTAGAGGGATGAGCCGCGGCTCGAGGTAGGGAATGAGCCACGTGGCTAAGCCGAGAGTGAGCATAACCGGGAAGAGAGAGAAAACCAGGAGAAATTTCGGAAAAATATGGAAAAATAGGGAAAATTCCGGAAAAATCATGGGAAGATAGGGGAAGGGTTTCACCCGGGTTTGTAGTTGAACTCGGAGTTGCAATTGGAGTTGCTCTCAGAGTTGCAGTCGGAATCGGCTCGGGATCAGGTTCTGGCATCTCGATTGCAACTGGAATAGGGGTCTGGCTCGGAGTCTGAGTTACCGTTGACCACCTATTGGAGATCTGCTCCCACTTCATGCTGGTGCGCTCCAAGGTTCTGCTTTGGCGTTCCATCAAAGTTGAACATAGCTTCAACTGGGACTGCAGAATCTTGAGTTGTTGCTCCAAACTTTCCTGGGGTACTCCGTACATGGTGGCGAAGTTTCCAGTAGGTTCTGAACCGCACAATCGGTGGAACGGAGCTCTGATACCAAGTTGTTACGATGCACCTTCTCAAGGGCTTTCGTACCGGGTCTCTTGCCTTATCTCAGATCCTCTTTAGCCAAATCTATGGCTAGGTCGAGAGATACCTTTAGGGTTTTAGGAGAAGGACCCTAGGTATTCGACGAGGAAGACGAAGACTAGAGGAGGAGACGGATGAGAAGAGGGATACCTTGCAGCTCCTCTAGGGTTGGCTGGCTTCTCTTGGAGATCCAAGCCTTGGAGAACGTGGTGGAGGGAAGCACGGCAGCCAAGAGGACACCGGGGACTTGGGGTTGGACGGCGGAGGTGGTTGGTAGCGGCGGTGATGAAAGTGGCGAAGGAGTGGACGACAGCGGAGAAGGAGACCGGTGATGGAGAAGGACCGGCTGTAGAGAGAGAGGAAGGTGGCTGGTGGATTATGAGGAAACTAGGTTACAGCTGCTCCTATATTACTTCTACTCCTATGATTTATCTCTACTAAATAATAACTCTCATAAATTCGTCCATCATTCATCTATATCCTAATACAAACTACTAAGGTCCTTTTATAGAGACCTGACAGAGTCCTAATCCACTAGAAAAACCCCTTGCTTAATTAGCAAGTAATAAGGTTTCAAACTCAACTCAACTTCCTAACTCAAAGGGACTCTTAATTAATTCCTAACAATCAAATATCAACTAGGACTCAATAAAAGACTAATGATAAATACTAATTAAATACTCTAGTTTGAACTAGGGAAGTCCAAGTCAAAATAGGAAAGAGGTTGAACCAGCTTGGTTCCTCTTCTGGGTTCGGGTCCAGTTGGTCGAGTCGGATCGACTCGTATCACAGCCCCAAAAGTAGAGCAGCTCATACTCTTCATCGGGAGCTTAATGATGCAATGGTTAACCATCAATTCTCTGCAGCCAAAACAGTCTGATATATGAACTATATCAAGATCTCATCTTACAACAAGCGGTGATTTTATCCTCTTCATGGTTGGAAGTTGCCAGCATTTTCTTAACTATTGTATGAATGTCGATTATCAGGCTTTCGTCTATCTTTTTTCCCCTCTAAGTACCTTATTTGGAGGAGAGAGAATTACCATCAGCGTGTTTATTTTCTTTTTTTCGTTTGCTTGATGGTGAAAACTCTCTCTTAACAGGGAGCAGCAACATCATGCTATGTGGCATTGCATCCTCAAGTTAAAGGAGTCAGCGGGAAGTATTTTAACAACTCCAATGTAGCCACTCCGAGCGCCAAGGCTACAGATATGAAGTTGGCAAAAAAATTGTGGGAGTTCACCATGGGTTTGATTAGTTAATGCACCATATCTCAGTGATTTTGAATCAAATCAGGTGCTGTAAACCATGTTTGTGAAAAAGATTCATCTAACGTAATGTCATAAATTTGATATTATAGGTGAAGTTTCTTGAATTTTTCATCCGTGTATTATTATTGTGTATTTCTGGGAGGCTCATTAATAAGAATACTAGCGTGATTGTTACATGCTGCTGGACATATTAGCATACGCCCTACAAGCTTTGATCTCGGCCGTGTGATCCAACTGTAACAATATGTACGGTCAAGATCATCTGACAATCCATGTCAGAAAGACGGGTGGTTGTTACTCACGTCCGTACCGGTTACTACATTTTGATACCGGAATCAACGGCTAGTCAGGAGCCAGGGGTCATCAAGTGCCGACGGACGATGCGCCACGTGTCAAAAGCGCGGCCGTTACAATGAGCCGGAGATTTTTCCCGCTTTTAGAAGACAGTCGTCCGTGTGTGCTCTAGAAACGACAGCGCCTCTTTATCCTCTCCTCGCTCGCTGGAGAGCTCCGCATAGGGTTTCGACTCTTTGTGGAGTTCTTGAGATCTATGGATTAACTTTTTATAGCGGCTAAGGTCTGATTTCGCCTGCCTGGGAGCTGGAATCAGGTTGCAATGGCTTCGGGCGCTGTGGTCTCGAGCAGATGCTTTGGGCATCCCATCGCCTCAGGTCTATCCTTTTTTTTGGTTTCTTGGTCTCTCGTTCGGTTCTTGAACTGATGGAGCCTTTATCTATTGGTTTTCCTTTGGTGTTCTTGCTGTAACCGGTGAAATCGGATGCTTTATCCAATCTTGCAATATTTAGCACCCGTCGTTGAGACTTGAGAATTAGGATTTGCTTCTGCTTGTTATTTCTTGGAAAGTACTTGCGGAAATTAGCAATGTAGGATGCGACTGAGGTGGGATTCGTTTAGGTTTTATAAAACAGTTGAGTTTGGATCAAAATACTTACCTTTTAAGCTGTTAAATCTTTGCGACGAGGAGGCTATGTATGCTATGAAGAAAATTTATTCTTTCCGTTCTGATATTTTTCCTGATGGAATTGGATCTATCTCTTACATGCTCTAGTTCTTCTTGTTTTTGATTAGTCGTACGTAAAAAAAAGGAACAGCTTGCATCTGTTTCTCATGCCTAGTTTGAGATTATTTGCTTGCTGTGCTTTGATTGCATGGGTTAAGCAAATTAACTCAAAAAAAAAAAATTGATTGGTGATAAATTATAATCGACAAATGCTTGATACATTCATGTGCTGGGGCGTGTGTGCTGTATTCTCGTAGTTAGGGATTCAAAGCAAGATGAATGGTGCTCTTGCCTCGTCTTGCTGATTTTAGTCTAACTCAAAGTTTTAGGGTCCTCTACAGGAAAAAGATACCAAGCAGCACATGTCAATGGGCAAGACAGGATACTGCGTCTCACATATACTGAAGGGATATCTGCATTGGCTAGAAATTCCAGCTCTTTGTCCATCTCAAGAGCTAAATCATCTTATGGTACCAGGCCTACATTAACTTTATTTTGCTCTGGTTGTGCTTTACATAGAATGTCATGGATACCAAGAGTTTCTTTCCTTGGGGATATGGAACACCATCTATCAAATACATCACCGAACTACTCCAGCTTAAAATCAAGTAGCATTAGTATAAACCGAAGATGTTATAGAAGACCAGAATGCCTTCTTTCTTCTGATCCAAGGAACAGCTGGTCTCAGCCAAGTAATTTGGATAGTTTTGGTATATTTGATGGCCGAGACAGCCGGTCTGAATCTCGTCTGCCAACTAGGACTCGTGCTGACTTCAAATCCGAAGAGAATAACTTAACAGGACAACACATGGATCCGCTGAATTATTCAGAAGTTCCAAATGAGGCAGTTTTATTGGAAGATGATGCAAAGAAAGTGCCTCATTGGTGGGAGGAGCTTCCTAAGCGCTGGGCGATAGTACTTCTCTGTTTTACAGCGTTTCTTCTCTGCAATATGGACCGTGTAAGCTCTTTAGTTAAATTTCTTAAACTATTCATTTTTTTATTCGAAGCTGTTATGCTTCCACAAACGTCAGGGAATCCTCTCTCTTTGTAAAGTTTTCCTCATGTGTTTCAAACTTTCAATGTTGGAAGTATTCCTTATACTTTGCGATTCATAACACAATTTATTTCCTTCAGGTGAATATGAGCATAGCCATCCTTCCTATGTCAAAAGAGTTCAATTGGAATCCTGCAACTGTTGGTCTGATACAGTCTTCTTTTTTCTGGGGCTACTTGCTCACTCAGGTCTGTGATGGTCCTGGTTTTCTCTTGTACGTTTTCACTTTCCACAACTTGTATTAATTTAATTCAACACTTTCTTTTTTCTGAAGACTGTTACTTTCTTATCCGATGATATTACAAGTGCAGATTGTTGGGGGTATCTGGGCAGATAGAATTGGTGGTAAGCTGGTACTGGGCTTCGGTGTTGTCTGGTGGTCAGTTGCAACTATTCTCACCCCATTTGCTGCTAAAATTGGACTTCCTTTCTTACTTCTCATGCGTGCTTTTATGGGGATCGGTGAGGTTGGCTTCCTCCATCATTTATTTCCATCTCAATCATTGGTTTTTTGAAATTCAGACAACCCTAGATGTTCTGAATATCTGTTTCAACTCGAGATAAGAAGCTTGCTACTTTCATGTGCTAGTGATATCCATACTATTGCTCCAACATTATAAGTGGTCTACCATAATGCGGATGCTTGCATCGCCGAGAGTGCAATAGATAAAAAGGAGCACGGGAAGCACTTGCATTTGAACTTCTGTGGCGGTATTTCAGTGTCTAAACCATCAATGCGAGCTTAGATTGCAAAGCCCTGAACCTCATTTGCATGCAGTAATTGGAGTAGGATATGTTGTAAATATCTCCACCACCAAACTTTTTATGTTGTTCCGTCTTTTGTATAGCAGAGACACTAAACTTAATGCACAAGGTTGAACTTTAGCCTCTTGGTTGACAATCTCTCTGGCATATGTCGTTTAACCAGGTCACTTATGCACGTGCCTTGCTGGACAATATCGATGAACAAATATATGCTAAAGTTGAGATTTATTGCTAACTGAAAAGTAGAAACTAGAAACCCTAGTTAGTTGTCACTTCTTCATTCATTAGTTTCCTTCCTATCCTTGGTTTAGACAGGCACATTATGTTAGCAACGGCTCACCTCCACATGAAAAAAATCCTATTAGAGACAATTTTCACAATCTTTTGCATCTGCTTATATTGCCTGATCGTGGATGAATGTACATTTTGCAATCTCTTGTCATCTAGCTTATCAAATATGGACCTGACAATAGGAAATATTATTCTGCTACTTAAAAATAAAAAAACAGACTATTATCTACCTTGACTGTATGCAACTGCACCTTATTGATTCTCTCTCTTGATCCATTGAATAGTTTAAATCTGTCGCTTTCTGTCTGGTGTCAATTGCCATTTGCTTTATGTTCTAAATATAACTCCTTATGCTATAATTAGTGTCTGAGTTTTGTACTGGATCGCCATTATTATCAGGTTCATGCTAACAATGGGATTCATTCTTTATTTTTCTCATTCAGTGATAATCATGATGATGCCACTTGGTTTAATTTGTACCGTTGAGATCTCATGATTACTACTTTAAGCCTTTTTTTTGTTTACATCTCTTCTATTGACCTCGAGTTTCCTAATACATGCAAATATTTTTTCTCAAACTGTGTTTTGTTTTATTTCAGGGTGTTGCCATGCCTGCTATGAATAACATACTTTCTAGATGGATTCCAGTGTCGGAGAGAAGCAGATCACTTGCACTAGTATACAGTGGGATGTATCTTGGTTCTGTGACAGGCTTGGCATTTTCCCCAGTTTTGATACACAGATTTGGTTGGCCATCTGTCTTTTACGCATTTGGGTCCTTAGGAAGCGTGTGGTTTGCTTTCTGGCAGAGGAAGGCAAGTAACAGCTTTCCACATATCCTCAAACAAACCACGATATGTCTGCAGTACAAGAAGTTCCATTAGCTCTTATTATGCTCTGTGCAGGTTTTCTATTTTAGCCTGCTTTTTTCTAAATATTGCCTGCTATTTGACGAGCATTCTTGTTAGGTCAATTTGCTGAATAATTCAAATGATATCATCTTATGAACTAAATCTTAAGCATTAGACCAATTTTATGGTGACAATAAGCTCTGGTTGTGCCTCAATTTGACTTTCAGGCATATAGCTCTCCTCAAGAAGACCCAAGTCTTAGTTTGCATGAAAAGAAGCTTATTTTAGGAGGAAGTGTGTCAAAGGAACCAATCACCTCAATTCCCTGGAGACTAATTCTGTCAAAAGGTCCTGTATGGGCTCTAATAATATCACATTTCTGCCATAACTGGGGCACTTTTATTCTACTTACATGGATGCCTACATACTACAACCAGGTATTGTAGCTCTTTTTGTATATAAACAGTATTGCCTTTTATCTGTTTCTCACCATTTAAATTGTATTATCACACTTATTGAATTTATACAATGGATGGAGGATTATCTTTTGATTTTTGAAGGCTTATTTTAAAGATAGGGCATTTTTCATCTATGACAATACATCAAAGCACATCAGCTTAATTTTTATTCTTACCTGGCTTTCTCAGGTATTGAAGTTTAACCTCACTGAATCTGGCCTGCTCTGTGTCCTACCATGGTTAACCATGGCTGTTTTTGCAAACATAGGAGGGTGGATAGCTGATACACTTGTGCAGAAGGGACTTTCCATCACTACAGTTCGTAAGGTAACAACTCCATTGATCCTGCACATCTATGTTTAAGCCGTATTATAACTTTTTGTTTGTAACAAGATATTTTGCCCCAAAACATTGATTTCCTTTGTGTGTGAAAAGCAGTGTAGATAATGTCAGAAGTTGCCATTGATGAGTATGGACTAATTGCTATGTTCCGACCTTGTCACTGAGAGCACTGATTCACTGCACTATATAGCATGCCTTTTTACGCTTAAATGATTGACGTCAAATTCAACTACAGCCAGATGAAAATATGTTGAGTTCTTTGTGTGGAGAATTCTTTGGCGGTACTAGCTTGCTTGTAGATTCTTTTGTAGAAGACAACAGCAAGCAGCTCAGTGAAGACCTACTACAACAGATCTTTACTTTGGCATAATTCTATCTCATTTTCAATTATGCAGATAATGCAATCAATTGGTTTTATTGGACCTGCCTTCTTTCTGACACAACTAAGTCATGTCCGTACTCCAGCATTAGCTGTCCTATGCATGGCCTGCAGTCAGGTTTTAAGAGCACCATACTCTTTCTGATGTCACTTTTACATTTGATACTTGATTTAGCTGATTATCTTATGTGGAACCACTTCTTTCTGTTTGTAATTTAGGGAAGCGATGCCTTTTCACAATCTGGACTCTACTCTAATCACCAAGATATTGGACCGCGTTATGCAGTGAGTTTCATTTTAACCTGCTTCATATTCGTAATCCACCATAATCGCCAAAAAGTTCTTTGTTTTCTTAAGCACCAAAATTTGGAACTAAGAACCTTTTTCATGATATGTGGATATACCAGAATGTGGGATGGATCCAAAGTTAAAGACAAGCCATGGACAAACTTGGGTTTTGTTGCTATGATAAGAACTAGTATAGTCCACACACACACACACACACACACACACACACACACACACAAAGAGAGAGATATAGAACAAACACTATATTTCTGCTTTAGAATAATGGCTATCCTCATTGTTTAGTATACTTCTAACGAAAGGATTTAGGTGTGTTACAAGTTTGACCTCGATACCTTACTACAGAAGAAGGGATAAGTGTGCCATCCATAAAGCAAGCATGAAAGATCAATGTAGACCACACAAGAATATTACTCCTATAGATGTCAACAAGCTGATAGAAAAGCATGCCGGGTTAGGCCAGTTTGTTGCTGACAGAAAAGATGTTTCTGTGGCATTTTCTCTTCTGAAATTTGTTCCTAAACTTAGGGAGTGCTTTTGGGATTGTCAAATACTGCTGGGGTGCTTGCTGGGGTCTTTGGTACTGCTGCTACTGGCTACATTCTACAGCGAGGCAAGCCTTATCATATCTCTGATTTTCATTCATAACAATCGCTTCTCAAATTGCCCTAGCAATCACTTTTCAGGTTCATGGGATGATGTCTTTAAGGTGTCAGTTGCCTTGTATATCCTTGGCACAATAATCTGGAATATCTTTTCCACCGGGGAGAAAATTCTCGATTGATTAACAAGCAGACAGTGCAGCTGTAATCAGAAATGCAGCTGAAACATTCTTATACAGAGCTAATTGAGAGCACAAGTCAATTCTTAACAGCCATACAATTTAGGTGGCGAATTGACTATGAAGCCAAATGATAAAGTATCGAGGTTTCAGGTTTCCTTTGGGGTCAAAATTTTTCAACGGTTTTTTTTTTCTATTGTTCCAGTCTGAAGTTTGGGAAGATAAATTAAGAGGTCCCTACTCCCTACGTCAAATTAGTTTAAAGGTGATAGGCATGAAGTGAAACGCTACCTTGTGGAAATCTGAACCCAGGGAAACATTCCTTTACACCTAATTAATTACTATGCTGGCTTCTTCTCTATGTTTATTTCAACAGCCCAGCTTATAAATAAGCTAGCTTTTTGGTGTGTCTATTTGACTTCATGCTGCACTTGTTTGGGGGAACAAAACCCTTTTTCTCTAATTGATGCCTTGCAAAGCCAGCAGATCGCTGTTGCTCGTTATTTATTTGTGTAGCTTTGAAAGAGGTCATAAAGATGTGGAATGAAGAACCACTTCTGTAGAAATTCTGTTTGATATTTAGGCATCTAGCTTTCTTGGTAACTATCTATTAGCTATTACTACATAATGATGCTTAAGGAGCTGCAACAGACCATGTAACATTACTCATCAGTATCTCCTTGAGGACACAGTTCTCAATTGCATATCAGGAAAGTGTGAGCCCATCCTCTTTATACGCCTATAGGATGCACAAGCACATTGAAGAGACTGGGTGTGTTTGGTTGAGCAAAGTGGTCATATTCAGCTCGATTGGTCTACTATTTTGACCAATCAAACAGACAGATTCAAGCTGAATTTGACCACTTTTGTAAAAGAAGACTTCACTCCAGCCATTCACTCTGTTCAACTGGACATGCGGAAGTGTTTGATGAAGAGGTAGGTGTTATTAGCCCTCTTCTGTTTTAACTTTCTCCGGGGGGGATATCTGATTGCTACTTATGTCATCAGAGGCCCTAAGACAAGATTAGAGTGCTTTTGTTTTTCTTACTCATAAGTACCAATGAACTTATAGCATTGTACCTCGCATTCATACGCTCAACTCATGGTCCCCTTTTGCCACCCTAGCATCACTAATACTGATGGTTCTTTCCCAGGGAGCAAACAAGCTTCAATATTGCTCATTCTATGGTCTAAGAGATGCTTATTTCCTTTACTTTAACCCAAAGGATCTAACGTACATGTCATTTGAGCTTTTGAATTGAGTGGTCCGTTTGGTTGGCATGCATTAGGACTGATTCATGATCATGTGTTTGGTTTACCATGTATCAACTAATGCATGCATCGTGTGATGCATTCTTGACGTCAAATCGTGCAGTGTATGAAACGATCAAAATGGTTGTTTCACGCGATACATCCATCTACGGTGCATCTCTTGTACACTCCGTGAACATATTAAAATATATTCAATAAAGTTATGTAAATATTAAAATTATGTGAACATTATTTTAATCTCAATAAAGTCATTATATTATTTTAATCTCATTAATATATATATTTATTATTCATATAATGTTCACATAACGATACAATAAAGTTAAAATTTAATATATATATATATATTAAAATATTATATATTATTCATATAATGTTGTGAACATTATATATATGATTAGAGTGCATCGACTGATCCAAAAAAAAAGTGCATCTACTCCCTGATGTATGCACCACATGATGCATGCATCCTATGATTCCATGTATCATGAGATTTCACCAACCAAATGCCCCCTTGTTAACGAGCATGAACGCCAAGGAAATGGAAATCGAATCAAAATGCTCTTGCTGCTGTATGGCCTGTGTTAGTTGACAGCCACATTGATGCCCTAGAGGTAGGTTACCCGGGGCTTTCAAGGCTGAAAAAACCATTTTGTCATCCTCAAAGCAGGTATCCTTTGAAAGACCCAGGATTCAGGCATATGTGGGGCATGCAAAAATTTTGATTTCGTCCAAACACTCAACAACTCTTGACTCTCTACCATGATCATATCTTTACACTGCTTTTGATCACAGCTTAAACATCTTAACTCTTTGGATAAGAATGGAGTCCAGACAAGTTGGGGCCATCCCCATCACCATGGATGGTGCCAAAAGAAAGCTATACCAATTTACTTTTTAGTGCTCACAATCCTCCATAACTTAAATGTACTTTTTACAAAAGCCTACGAACAAAAGACCAAAGGATTGGATACTTTGGAAAGGCCGGTGGTGGCATGCTTCATCTCTCTTCTAGCTATATGATGCATGGCCTTTGGATTTATAGTGTGCCATTGATATATAAACTATCATCACGCTCGTAAATTTTTATGTTGAATTGGGGGTTCTTCGGCCCCATGATGCATCAATATAGCATATTTTTTTACACTCTTTCATCTCTTTGCAAGACTTGGATTTGCTTCTACTTATCTTGGCTTTGCTCAAGTCAGAATGTAGGGTCTTTTTTTCACCCATGTCTGCCTTAGTTTTTCTTATATTCTGAAATAACTACTTGTATTTTGTAATTGAAAAAGGATGTATAATATATATACCAGAGTGCAAATTATGAAAATATAGGTAGTTTTTTTTACAATAAATATACGTAAACCCGGACCCTATAAAAGAAGAGTATTTTGGGTCAAACTAATGTCGGTTGACTGACAGAATTTAAGTAATTAAAAAAAGATGCATAACATAACATAGATACCAGAGTGCAAATTATGAGAATATAGGTAATGTTTTTTTACAATAAATATATGGAATCCAAAGAAGTCTGATAACGGAGTCCAATAATATATTAATATTGGTCCATGCTACACATGTACGACCATATATTGAACTTGTCCTGAAAACATCCAATTGATGTTGTTAGGCATATATATATATATATATATATATATATATATGTTTTTTAGTGTTGGTTTCCCTTTCAATTTGAATGGACCCCAAGCAACCCTACCACCATACAATTGGACAAATTTGTAATCGGTGCTCCCTCAGAACCTTCCACACATCACTTGACAATTGCCAGCCTAACCTTCTTGGAGTCCTTGTTAAGCATAGTATAGTTTGCAGTTAAAAGATCCCATATATGTTTCATCATGCCCTAACATATGCGACCAGTGTTAATTTTTTCTCACAAGGGGGTTTTTTTTTTTTTTGCAAATAAAATTGTATTATGATCAAATTGCGAAGAAAAACAAAATCTCTTGTTTTGTTGGTATTTGCTGTTGTTGAAAATTTAGATAAAGTAGAAAACGATGGAAGTAGGCAAGGTGTGGCCGAAGCAAGCGTCTTCTTGAAGATAGTAATTTCCCCCCATCGCAGTAGGTCTCAGAAATTCTATCCGCCAGATACAATGCCCAATACTAGATCCTCATGATCGCAACTCTAAAAGATCTCTAAATATGATTGCCCAATCCAACATAAGTAATTTGAAAGAAAGAGAATTTTAAGAAGCAGAGAGGATGATGAGTTCTCTAAAAAAAAAAACTTATCCAGGAAGATACCGGCCATTCTTATATAGAAGAGAAGATCACACCTATTCGCAATCAACGAACGGGTCTCAAGTGACCATTCATACAAGAGTCAATGTAATCGATTGGTTAATACGAACAACATCGATCCTCAACAGACGTCTCGCCAGAAAAGAAGCGTAACAACTCTTCCAATTAAGAGAAATTCATAGTAAATAACTTAGAACCGTTGGATGAAAACTACCCAAAAATAGGTTTTATCATTATTTGAAAATATCATATTTATTTATAACAATTTCCCCCCATTTTTGAATAATGAAGAAAACACGAAAAGAAACATATAAGAATGATAAATGTACGATGTATACCAATAGATGAATAAAACCTTAAATCCATTGGTTGAACAAGAATATGTTCACACTGTACATGGGCTATCAAATTATTGGCACGACACGTTCTATTCCTAGGTCATGCGTTGTTTCCAGATTTATCAAGTACTCCTAGGTCTTACCGGGTAGACATTTTGAAAGCGGCCCTCACTTTCTTTACTTGCATACGCAAAACTCATCAGGAGGGTTCACAACCATATTTATTCCATTCCACATAATTCTATGAGTTTTTGTTAAGGAATTTAATCGTATTAAAATTCAGCCTCTAATGTTGTGAAATGTACAAGTGCAATCGATATAATTTTTAAAACTATAATTTAAAAGTTTAAATAATGCATAATTTTTCAAATAATTTAAAAGTTTGCATAATGCATGCCAATGTTCATTGCTAGGATTATTGTTATATCTACACAATCTACCAACAGTATAAGCAACTTGAGGTCGAGTAAAATTCATAGCATGCATCAAACTTCCTATGATACTAACATATTCAGCTTGCATGATAGGATCACCATCATTTAGGAACTAATTTACAATTAGAACTTATAGGAATAAAACTAGGTCTTGAATCAAGATTAATGTAATCAAATTTCTTAAGAATCCTTTCTATATAATGAGACTAGATGAACCCGTGCCACCTGACACGACTAACCACTCACACCTTCTCTCTCTCTCCCCTCTCTCTATAATAATCAATCTTACGTTATGTGTGCGTAACGTCAGAAATTGGTTATGACGTGTCATAACACATGGGGCCCCATGCCCCCCCCCCCCCACACACACACACACAATCTCTCTCTATGTATTTGATTACAAACCTATGCCACGTGTGCATGCCATGCGTGTATAGTTTTATAAACTCATATCATGAATCATATGCTACGTCATAAAGATTGATATTATATAATAGATTGAGAAAGAATATAAGAACCACTATACTTAGAGACTTTCATACCAATAATGACATTAGCAGGTCCTAAATTCTTCATATCAAAAGATTGGCATAAGAACTTCTTGGTCTCATTAATGCAATTTTAAATCCAAGCCAAAGATGAGTAAATCATCAACATAGAGTAATTAGAACATAATATGCATAAGTAACTTTAGGGTTTATGCAATTTTCACAATCAACGAACACGTCTCAAGTGCCCTTTATACAAGAGTCGATTTACTATCTTCAAGAAGACGCTTGCTTCAGCCGCACCTTGTCTACTTCCATTGTTTTCTACTTTATTTGAATTTTTGATAACAATTTGAAGATAGTATTTGCATCCCAACTCCTCTTTTTAATTTGTTGGTTTTTGTTGCAAAAAGAAAACCCACCATCATCAACTAGTAATCACTTGAGCTACTCAGCCATCATTTCTGTTAAACATATTTAGGTCTTTAAATTTTATCTCATAGAATATTTTGAAAAAAATCTAACCAATAAATGTAAAATTAGCTAGAGACAGTCTTTTTTTTTTTTTGGCAACAACATCAATAAAAAAAGGGACTGAAAGAAAATATCTATAAGCCGGAATTTTTTTTGCCTCAATATATCCCTAAAAAATTGGTATTCACTCGTTAATGCAAAAATTCTATTCTTGCATGCTGTTAAACCGACAGAATATGACATATTTATTAGTTTAAAATATACTTGCCGTCAATGTACATCCGATATAGCTGTCTCGGATGCGAAGCGTTTCGGATCTGGATTAAGATCCATGTAGAATCCGACCCACACCTGCAGCTTCACCGGGAGAAGCGAAACGAAGGCAAAGAAAGGCGGGTATCAAACAAATCGTTACACGTGGCTTTCCCTCGCTTTTCCTCCCAAAACCGAACCATTGGTTACGTGGAACCCAGGGAATTCTCTCTTCAATCCGATACTCTTACTCCCTGTCTCTCCACAACCCCACTCCCCTTCACAGTGTCACCCACCTAAACCACCAATAAAACAAAGCGTGAGAATATCACTACCCCCTCTATTTTTTTAATCTTGCTTTTTCTCGTCGATCGCCTCTTCGCTCCTCTCTCTCTAAAATGTTTCTATATCGATCTCTCTCTCTCTTCTTCACCTCGTCCCGCTTTTGATCCAATTGTAGGGTTTTCCAAGAAGAGAGGGAGAGGCGAATCGTAGATCTCTACGATTGGGATCTTGAACTATCATGCTTATCTAGGGTGTCTGGCGAGGGGCGGGGGATGGCCGATCTCCGGCAGAAGCACGATGGAGGAGGTCTTGATCTTGAGTTCCGCCGGGGATTGGAGGTGCTCTTCCGCGGTCACCTAGACGGGTGCATGAGTGCCGCGCTTGCCTCGTGCAGTTCTGCTGCGGATGGCGACGAGGACTCGGGGAGCGGGGTGGGCGGGGACGGTGGAGGGGATCAGCTGGCGCGGCGGCGGAGACGGTCGGACTTGGAGGAAGATGACCTAGCAGAATCGTCTGCCGCCGCGCGCCGCCACTCGCAGATACTGAGCCGGTGGGTGGCTCGCCAGGCGGAGGAGATGATCACTACGATCGAACGGCGCAATCGTGAGAGCGAGCTCATGGCGCTTGCGGGGCTCCATACAGTCTCCATGCTCGACTCGTCGTTCCTGCGTGAGTCCCGTCGCTCGCCGTCCTCTGTCGAGCGCCCCGCCGCTGCGCCCGCCGCTGCGCCCGCCGCCGGGCGCACGCCGTCGATCCTCCAGATGTGGCGAGAACTCGAGGACATGGCGGTCACGCAAGAGCGGCGGAGCCCTAGGCCTCCTTCCCGCGACCGCGATGGGTCCGAGTCCAGAACGCGAGAACCTAATGGGAGCTCCAATGCGAGCCAAATCGAGGACCATGGATACTCTCAATGGGCGCCGCGGAGAGAGGAGGACGATGAGGATGGTAGATCTAGCAGAGAACAGTCACCGGATCTTGGAGACATCGAGAGGGAGAGGGTGAGGCAAATCGTGCGCGGGTGGGTGACAGAGAGCGGAATCGCGACGGATGCCGGAACAAGAACCTCTCCGAGGAACGAGAGCCCGCGAGCAGAGTGGCTTGGCGAGACGGAGCGCGAAAGAGTGAGGCTGGTTAGGGAGTGGGTGCGTACAGCAGCTGGCCAGCAGAGGGATGCTTCTCGTGGAAGCGGCAGGGAGGAACAGGACAGGGACGGGTCTGTCACGGATCACGAGGATGGGCCGCCGGAGCATGTCAGAAGGGACTTGATGAGGCTGCATGGAAGGCAGGCTCGACTTGAGCTGATCATGAGGATGGCGACGGAGCGGCAGAGAGAGCTTCAAGGCTTGTCAGAGCACCGGGCGGTGTCAGATTTTCCTCATCGCAATCGCATTCAGGTGAGATGTTAATACTTTCGGGTATTTCTTCTCAAAAGTATGTGCTCGAGAATTTCCTCATTGCCGTAAGGCGCATTTCTCTTGGAAAATTCATGTAACCCATCCACTATGCTTTCTGTCTTCAATAGTAAAAACCTTAAACCATTTGCTCTATTGAAGAGCTTCTTAAATCTCGTCCTCCTGTATGATTTATTCAACTTAATTAGTCTTCGTTTGTTGACTATAATTTTAGTGTCCACTTTGTTAGCTCATTTTCAGATAGAAAGCAGTACACTTCTATGAGTCTGTTCTACGAGATTGACATTCACACTATAGAGGTATACTATCACTGGCAGCAACTCAGACATGTTCTGCATCTCCTTAAATAGTACCTTCTTAGCTTTTCTACATAATTCTGATTTATTGTGCCTAAGAATTCAGTTTGAGGGGATTCTCAGAATTCAGTTTGAATTAACCGAAATCATAGAGTCCACTGGATTTAAGAAACATATTTTTTATGTTCATTGATTTTGTAACAAACCCTTTCCAGTCTTGCATTTTTACTTGGAATATAACAGTACAAACACATATTGTTAGATGCATAGTTAGCTGATAATCGACTCTTCTTTCTTATATCCTTTATGAATTTGGCATAAGAGACTAATATGATTAATTTCCAGTTGCTACTGAGAGGTAGATTCTTACGAAATGAAAGACCGGCCGAGGAGGAGAGACCCCCTTCAGTAGCAGCAAGAGAACTTGGTCTGCTGAGACAACGCCATCCAGTTTCTGGTTTGAGGTATGATTCTATGCTGTCCTAGAGTAGTCAGTAAGGTTCTCTCTCCCCCTCACAGTCATTTGAGTACAAGCTAAGGGTTGCTTCTTTGCTAGACTTTCCATGTCTCTTGGTTTTGTAAGTTCACCAATAATTTGCCACAAGAAACTGGGATATGCATTGGCACATTTCGTTTTATGGACTATTGAAATGCCATTAAATATATAGTTATGTCAATAACGAAGTAAAAAACCAACGATCCCTGCATTAATAATCGAAAGGTGTTGTTATTCATTGGGGAAAAAGCAGAAAAGCTATTTGGATAATGCATGTTAAAACCAATGTGGTTAAAGGACTTCGAGCAGACCTGGGAAACATGATAGCATTTGGGCAAATTAGTCGCGGTTGTGAAGAGAAGATTGAGATTTCTAAGTGGGCAGGGGACTAATGCAAAGAATTCTGATTTCTAAGGTGTTAATTGTAGCATAACATGTTAACAATTGTGGTTCGCGGGTTGCTCGCAGTTGTAAGGTAATCCGCTCCCAACCTTGGGACTAGGGTGAGTTCAAGTGTAAAGGCTTAACAATTATGTGGCTATATTAGAAGGGAATTTAGATATAAGGATGCTGGTAATTTACCAAAATTTTTGCAGATGCAAGTCAGAGGGCACATGTCATCATCTTAATCTGACCCTTGTATTGAAGTAAATATGGGATTTAGGATGGGGGTGATAGAGCTTGTCTATGGGATACTGTGCAGAAGGTTCAAGCCTTCCTCCATTGAGGTTTGGACTTGTAGTAGCTAAAATGGGGTGATAGAGATTGTATATTGGAATATGAAGGACAAGTTAGTTGGAAGAATGAAAGGGAGCAATTTTGGCTTATGAGGGAGTAGGGACTCACTTTGGGAATTGTGGCTTTATGTACCAAAGGAAAAGTAGTTTTCTTTCCAGGTTAGCAAGTTAGATAATTAAATTTGGTTGGAAATAGCAAGCACAAAGTCATAAGGGTAGGAGTGCTTTTAGGTGGAGAATAGTAGCTCAGCCTGGTTTCTGAAGTGGAAAATCTTCAGAAACTTTTAGGTTTTGGTTCAAGACCATGAGTTATAGTATAAGTTTATTCTATATTTGGTTTATCGGTATATACTTCTCTTGACAGGTGTCTTGTCCTTCTTGGAATGTTGTTCAGTAATTTTAGCTTTAGAAAGCAGTTTCTTGTAAAACTCTTATTGTATTGATTTTAATAAAATTATTCTTGACTAGGCCCATATGCCTTTTCCCGTCTGCAATTCTCTATCATGTCAATTCCGGCGAGACATAGAAGCGTGTATCCCAAGCGACTTTGGCATCTTCAGGCACTTCTTAGTGGAAAGTATAGAATCTTTTAGGCTAGATATTCTTTTACATCGACATATTTACCAGATCTGAGATCAGCGTGTTTTAAACTAAGGCAATTATAATATACTTAGAGTTTTTTAGGCTTTTTGTTTTTTTTTCTGAAGTCATATTTGTGTTGATCTTTCACACTAGTGCTTGCTATTATCCTCCTTTGGTACCTGATAGCTGTTCCAATCGAGTTTCTCTTTCAATGCAATGTTTTTTGACCCTTTGAACTATTTTTCCCTGAATTTCATGCACGTCCTATGACTTTTTGAAATTTATGATGATAGATTACATGGCAACCTATTTGCATGGTACATCTAGCAGACTGTGCTGATTGGCTCAGGGCATCCTGACACTAGTCGTTCCTTTGATCAGCACGGAGTATCAGTGGCATGTAATTCATGTTTTTAGCTTCAATCAAATTCTTCTTATGATTTCTTTTGGTTTCAATCCTAATTATAAGCCCAACATTAAGCATGTATTCAACCAGTAATCGTTTATGTTGGGAATCAACCAGTTGCTTGAAATGTTCCCTGTCATGTTCGGCCTTTTCTCATATCTTAGCTAGTAGTCTGAATTTTGTCCCTGTATTTTGACCGTTTCGGTTCCTAGGTGGAAACTGGGGGTATTATTTAGGCTTGTGATTCGGAAGGTTGTTTATCTAGTTTTTCACATTCCAGTTTTCGATATCTCCTTGCCAGTCTACCACTGTTGTGGCCCCCCAATCCTTCTATGAATGCTGATTGATGTACCTCCCTTTCTTGACGAAGTCGAGGGAAAAAGTTCATTGAATTTTTTGGGGTGTCTAATAGATCTACGGTCTGGTGCCGTTTGTAGTTTGTGTCCATTATTCCATGTCAAGGATACTGCTTGTATTGCATTGATAGGAAACAATCCATATCTCAACAATGTCAATGGCCTGTTTATTTCTATGATTACCTTTGTTGCATACTTGCATGCGAGTAATGCATCCTATGTCAGCGAAAACCTTCCAGTGCTCGTTCTAACAGCTTTATTTTATTGCCTTAACTTCACATTATTTCCGTCTGTCTCGCTCAACAACTGCTTCTAGTTAGTCAATATTTGAGGTTTGACACATTCATGCTTTTTTCTTCTAGTTTTTTCAACATGCTACCACTATAATTTTTGCTTTCCGATCAATGTGATCTTATATGCTTTGACCTTCTTGGATGCCCATGGGTTTCGGATTGGGGCTGATGTGATATTTTATGAGCACTTCTATTTGCATATGGCATAGCATGAGCATATAGCACCAACCCGAGCACTTATTCTTGTATTTGATGGTAGATTCTATGAATATTCTACTTTCTCCAGTTAAATTTTCTTGCTAAAAAATTCATCATAGTGTTGGATATGCTGCTGAAGATACATAAAAGCATAGTCCAGCAAGAGTTTGTTATATCCAGACATAGCTAGTTGAATAATGTGATTAGCTGGCCTTTTGTTTACATTCTGACCAAAAGTTATCTCATGATTGGCTACCTTGTCTCGTATATTCGCATCATGTGTTTTATTCTTTTCACACAAACCTCTTTCATTATGCGACATTATTATGCTTGTCTCTAACATAGTGTCCTCCGCATGCTTTCAGTTGGCATTTCTATCCCTCGAATAGTAGGAAGAACGTATTGGCCTTATATCTTAGTTTCTCAATTCGTGAAATTGAACTGCCTTGTCGAAATACTTGCCTAGACCTTTGACCCTTTCCTATTTTAGAAGATTATGCACATTTTCACTTAATTTTTGGTTTATCGTTATACGATATAAAGTTTTTCCTTTTTCACTGTATGTAGGGAGGGATTTCGCTTTAGACTAGAGAATATTGTCAGAGGTCAAGCAAGCAGCCATGCTGATACTTCAGCTGGTCATAATGCTGTTGGTCCTAGAAGTGGCCAGGCTGATCTGAATTTGACAGTGAACCTTCAAGTTGACAATCATGATCAATCAATTTCTAGGAGAGAAAGTATTCAGGTTCGTCGGGTTACAGAAGCTACTACAACTGCTGCGCTGGCAGATGATAATCAAGAACTTGTTTCTCTTGGGCAGAATTGGCAGGTAGAAAATGTGGATGATGTGCACAGGGACTGGCAAGAGTCTGGTGAAGTTGAGTTCAGTGAGTGGCCTGGTGAGACAGGAGAGGAATCTGATGGTAATTGGGAGGAGCACATGGACCAGGATTGGTCTGGTGAAACACCAGAGGATGAAGATGGAGATGACAGTCATCTGCCAGATGCACATGAGGGGTGGGATGCGGGTGATGGTCATATTCCAGATGCACATGAGGAGTGGCATGAAGATGATAGTCATCTTCCAGATGCCCATGAAGAGTGGCATGGGGATGATAGTCATCTTCTAGATGCACATGAGTGGCATGAGGATCGTTCTCAAGAGACAGAGACTATAGAAAACTGGCAAGATGGACCTTCAGATCCCCCAAGAAGCCAGCGGGCCATTCCTATTAGGAGGGTCAATAGATTTATTCCTCCTGATGATGACAGTGTGTATAGCATGGAGCTGAGGGAACTGCTTAGCAGGTAGTTGCATAATTCTTTGAATGATTTAAATGTTATCTTTATAGTTGGACACATGCTCCATTTGTTCTCATTTGTTAATGCATGATTTATTTACATTGCAGGAGAAGTGTTTCAAATCTCCTTCGTAGTGGATTTCGTGAAAGTCTAGACCAATTAATACAGTCCTATGTGCAAAGGCAGGGTCGTGTGCCCCTTGATTGGGATCTGCAAAGATCCTTCCCTGAGCCCAATTTGCCTGAGGCAAATCAGGACCAACAGGTTGGTGATTCAAATCCGGATCAGCAGGAAGTTGATGTTAGGCCTCCACATCCACCTGTGCCTCCTCGACAGCCACTATGGCATTCTGAGCTGCATCACAACAACTGGACTCGTCAGAGTCAGAGCATGCATCGTTCAGAAATGGTGAGTTATCTTGCCCTGAATTACTATTTAGTCCTGATTTCTATTAGCTCATTGGCTTTCAACTTTTCTTTACTTAAATGACGTGAGACTTCTTCTCTATTATATGGGATGATGAGTTTTTGATTCAGTATTCAGTTGGAATGGAAAACCAATTTTTTTCGGTCCAATATGAAAAAAATGAACGAAATGTGAAAAACCAAACCGAGCTGAACCGAATTATTTCGGTCAATATTTTAAAGACTGAACTAAACCGAATTATATATGTAGTTATTTAGTCTACAAAATATAATTGAATATTTTACTAAAAAAATTGGGTTTTCTTGCTTTAACATAAATTTAAAGCAGAAAATCGATCCGAAACAAATACCAAATATTTTAAGAGTAAAAGACAGAAATGAACTGAGCGAACCGAAATCCTTCGGTTCAGTTCGGTTCGGTTTTGCTCACCCCTAGACATGAAATAGACATGTCTTATTAAGTTGAAGGTGCTGTTGTTTTGAAGTCATCAAAAGTTTATGGCTATGGCAGCTGAAGCCTGGTTATTGCAGGAATGGGATGTTATCAATGATTTAAGAGCTGACATTGCTAGGCTTCAACAAGGGATGAGTCATATGCAGAGAATGCTAGAAGCATGCATGGATATGCAGCTGGAGTTGCAGCGTTCAGTGAGACAGGAAGTTTCTGCAGCTTTGAATCGACCTATTGGAGGGCAAGGTAAGCATATTTTTTTTGGGGGAAATGATTAAATGAAACATGAAGCTAAAATGTTATGGTACCTAAAAGGTTAATTAAACTTCTATTCTTTTTGGAAGCCATGATTAGGAGAAAAATAAAGGTAGAGAGAGACAAGGGATTAGAGGTGCATGCATTTCATCTCCTGACATACATATATTGAAGAGTGCTCCCCGCATAAAACTGACAAACAGAACATTGTAAGGGGACATCTGCAGTCTGCTGAGAGAGGCTGGAAAATAAAACTGTATTAAAAAGACTTACTTGATCCAGTGATGGCGCCAAGAGATCCCAATCGCCCGGCATGCACGCCAAGCCATGCCCAAGCGTGCCCGTGAACTACCCCTGTGCCGCCCATGTCAAACCGCATGCGCGCTGATCCGTCCCTTGACCAACCCTTCTTCGTCTTCCTTACACAAACTCAAACACATATAATAAGACACACGAATAGGGGTAAAGGATGAGATCCCAACTCATTTATTGACCAATGATTATAAGAGCACTCTTCTCTCGCCCCCAACTCTTGAAGTACAATCACTCTCAATACAAGAAGCTCTTAACCTAAAACCCTAGAATTTCGCCTCACAATGCCGATGTAAACAACAACCCTCTCTTAGGATCTCCCTCTAGATCCCGTGATCCCCCAGATCTTCCCCTAGATGCTGCTAGCTTTTTGGATCTCTCGATCTCTCTCCAGATGCCCCTAGCTTTCTGGATCTCTAGATGTTCCAACATCTAGCCGGCCTCCTCCTTATATAGGGGAGGAGCCCGAGTCTTTCCTTCGGAAGTCTCCAAGTCCAAGCCAAAAGTTTGGTGCATATCACTTTGTTGTTTACTTTCATTTTGTTGCATATCACTAAACCCACTTTTCATGCCTCGTGGATTTTGGTGCCAATAGGGTTGGTTGTGCATTCCTTTCTGAGTCTTTAGTCACAAGCCATGCCTTATTGAAATCAACCCTTCTGGTACTCATTGTATGCTGCCATAGCTTAGTATCAAGCTATCAAGCCTTCTTTGTTTCAGGGGAGATTGCAGAGTCATCAGAGGATGGATCCAAATGGAATCAAGTAAGGAAAGGGACTTGCTGCATATGCTGCGATAGTCAGATAGATTCCCTTCTGTACAGGTCTGGATGTTTGTTTACCTTCCAGCATGTGCTATTTGATTCTTGCTGTGCATAAGTTTTACTTGGTTTGTACTTTCTCGCTTCTTAATATGTCTCCTTGCTAAACAGATGTGGACACATGTGCACTTGTTCAAAGTGTGCTAATGAGTTGGTTCGAGGTGGAGGCAAGTGCCCCTTGTGTCGCGCACCCATTGTTGAGGTGATTCGAGCCTACTCTATACTGTAAATTATACACTTTCCATGGGAGAAAAGAGAGTAAATTCTTCTCTTTCAGTTTTGTCAATGCCAGTTCTTTTACTGGGTCCTTCCGGTTTGTATCATAGTTCATTGTTTCGTCGCTGCTGTTGTTCTCAGTTGCTCTTACATACTGCAAAATGCTTATAGTGGAATGACCAGTGGCGTTTTCTCTGATTTGTATTTATCTCCAATTACACTGAAGAGATATACATATATTGATATATATATGGAAATTCTTTGGTTTACCTCTGTCTTTAGCCCGTATATGGTTTTTGTCTTCTATGTTCGCAACGACGCAGTTATGCTCGTTCTTCATGAATTCCAATGCAACTCCCGTTTGGTGAAGGTCACTACTCGTCCTCTATTATTCTTTAATATTATTATGAGAAATGATGCTATGCGGACCCGACTTTTTCCGACGGGCACCCATTTACTGACATGATACTCGTGCTTTTGCTCTTTTGTTTCGTTTCACATTTTTTTTCTAAGCTCATGTTCGATACGAGAATAAGTTATTTCATATTAAGGGATTTTAGGATCAATAAATTTAAAATAAGAGGTGTGAATAAAATAATAATAATTATTTGAAAAAAAAGTAGTAGGTGGAATAAAAATAAATAGAAAATAATTATTTGAAATAAAAAATAATTATTTGAAATAGAAAAAAAAAATGTTTATGGATAAGTATGGACCAAACAAGGGGGTAAGACTCGTATCTTTTGATTGTTAATATTATTAGGAAGAGGAGTATACGGGTCGAATGGATGGACAGGGAGAATGGAAAGTGAAGGGAAAAAAATTAGTTACGCCACCTTAGCAACTTGCCTAATGAGTACCTGAGCGCGTCGCTAGGTCGGCAAAATGCCGACACAGCTGGCGTCGGCTTACTACCACCACTCCATTATTATCCACCGTCCAGTAGTTAAAATGTATTAAACTGTGTAATTATCGTTCCTCCATTGGGGCATTGTAACTTGTAAGACAATATTTTATTATTGTCCATTTAAGTATATATTGTTACAAATGACATTGTTAGAAATGTTTTTGGGTAATATTCTGTTTAAACTAACTCTAGGGAATGTACAAGATTGTATGGGGGGGTATGATATTTTAAAAATAATATGTGATACTCTAATCAATCAAATCAAAAACTTAAGTTGGGGCCGGGAGGTTTGAACCAAAACCTCTGTTCTGCTCTGCTTTATATACCATGATATACTAATCATTCAAATCTAAAAGTTTAAACCATTGTATTAGAGAGAGTCGATATATTTATAATCTAACGTGTCTTCTCACATGGGTGATGGCTTCAATTAATCAGCGCTGGATACACGTTTTTGAACCCATCTTTCCAGTGGTTATTTGCGTAGGGTCCCGTCCTTTGGGTGAGCATTCGGTTCTCGGTTCGGAACCGAAGAATCGAATTTTTTTCGGTCCAGATTTTAGAGAACCGAACCGAATCGAATTACCATTGGAACCGAACCGAACCGAACCGAATTTTTCGGTTCCAAAATAATTGGAACCGAACCGAACCGAAAATTTCGGTTCTGACCCGAACCGAACTGAATTTTTTGGGTTAGTGGGTGGTCTAGGTTAACGGGTTAATGGGTAGTCGGGTTATTCGGTTCTGACCCGAACCGAACCGAATTTTTTTTTCAAGAACCGAACCGAACCGAGAACCGAATTTTTTGTAGATGCCAGAACCGAACCGAACCGAATGGACCGAAGAACCGAACCGAATGGACCGAACTAATTCGGTTCGGTTCGGTTCGGTTTTTCAGGTTCGGTTCGGTTCTGCTCACCCCTACCCGTCCTACCCTCTCTCGAGAGGAAGCCGATGGAGACTGCGCCACTCTCCCGCGTGACGCCCGCCTCTCTCTACCTCTCAAACGCTAACCGCTACTGCCACGCCTCCCATTCTCATCCAAATTCTCATACTTGAATAAGAAGTCATTTCGAAAAAAAAAAATTAAACCGGCGGTGGAGACAACTATTGGAGCGAACCCAATACCTTTGAAGGAGAGTTACTATATTTATAGTTTTTCTTTTTTATTTGATTAGGTGAGCCCGAGAGCTGGTTTACAAAAACCTATCTAAATCCGTGATGTCATCTTCCAATGCCCAATATAGGGGCACTTGTGAACGACGACACCAACGAGCTATACCATCGGCTTTACAGTTTTCCGACCTAAGAATGTAGACACATAACACATTTGACAGCTCCATCATCTTGGCCCACACATCTGGAAGGACAAGCTCCACTCCCGGTGGACAGATCATGGCATTTCGTATCATATCCATAGCCATAAGAGAGTCCGTCTCCAAGACGAATTGTTGGACACTCTTTTCCTTTGCCCAACTCAAACCATGTAGGATCGCCAACAGTTCTGCTTTGATAATTGAATCCACCACAACAGGTTTACCCATGGCCCATATGACGCCATCCTCCCCTCCACGAATCGCAACCGCAACAACGACAGATCTCTGTGTCGAGACAAAAGAAGCGTCAACCTGGATGATAGTATCAACTCTGTTTCTTTCATCCGTCTGCTGCCCAAGCTTCCCTCCCAAAAATTCCTTAGCAAGCTTGCGGGTCTTGTAAGCCAAAGCTCTAACTGGTTCACTCTTGCCATCAAACACAATTTTATTTCTATCCTTCCAAATCTGCCAAATAGCATATGATATAAAGGATTTATGGATTCTAGTCTCTCATTGATTAGAAGATCTAATAAGCAAGTCAAGGTAATCGTTCGCATTCTAATTACTGCTATCACAACCAAGGAAGCCCAAAACTGTTTGGAGAACATCCTTAGCATATTTGTAGTCAAACAAAGCATGAGTAGTGTTTTCTACCTCACATCCACAACGAGGACAGAGGGCATCAGATACCATCATCCCTTTCCAAAGCATTTCCTTAACCGCCAGCTTTCCATGTAAGGATTTCCAAACAAATTGTTTAATTCTCGGCCCGGCCGAGATCCTTCAAGCATTCCTCCATACATTGATCTCATCAAATCTGGTGCTTTTGACTTTCTTGCTTATCAGGAAGTTATATGCCGAAGATGTAGTAACTATCTCTGATCTGTGCATAGGCCATCTGCAGCTATCAGCAGTGCCTATTGGAACTTTAAGAATCTCCTTCGTTAAGCACGGATGTCCAAACAAACATACTTTGTCAAGATCCCACCTCATATCATCTTGCAGCTCTTGAACCATCGCATCATGATAAGCTTCATCAACATTAAACATCAAAGGAGACATGGCAAGAGGGGAGTCCTGGGCCCAAACATCATATAATATACTCAAAGAGCTGTTTCGGCCTGGTCTGCACACTAATCCACCACACACAACATCAGCTGCAGCGCACAGATCCTTCCAATGGGTGGATCCATACTTGCTTTCTCTCTTCGAAGGAAGGATTTCTTTCCATCTATATTTGGCCTTACTAAATCTCTTCCATACAGTGTCATGCTGATCTAGAAACTTGGTCATACGAAACATCTTCAAGGCTTGTTGCCATGTACTTAAGTCCCGTAAACCCAAACCTCCAACTTCCAAGGGTCTACAAACCTCCTTTCAAGCGACAACACTAAAACCTGATCTTTTGCCTTTCCACAGAAACTCTCTACATATCATTTCCATCCTCTTGATCACTGTTGCAGGCAACTTCAAAGACGCCATGACAAATCCTGGAATAGACTGCATACTGCAACACTGACTTAACAAGAACAACACGGCCAGCCTCAGAGATGAACCGGCTCTGCTGTCAGGGGTTGGAGCCCATGACACGACCATGGCACGAGGGATCTTGAAGATGGCACGGCGAAGTTGAAAATGGCACGGCCGCACGGCGGACCGAGCCAAAGCAGAACTTGGCAAGCCATGAAGGGATCTTATCGAGCGAGACACGTGTCAGCCGGAGTTGACACGGGCCATGACCAAGGTCATGGCGCGGTGCATCACACCAAGCCATGGGCGGCATGGAAACATCATGATCGCACGAGCAAACATCCTTGAACGAGGCTAGACGACATTTCCCCAAAGATGGCGCGACGAATTCTGAGCATGACACGACGGACCGGGCCAAGGAGGAAGACGGCGCCCCAGGACGCGGTGCGGCGCGAGCCCAGCAGAGCATGACGCGCGCGGGAGCAAGTCAAGCGAGCGGGACACGCGCCAAGGTGACCAAGATGGGCGCGCGGGTCGAGCGCGCGCAGCGCGTGCGCGACGTGCTCAAGAAGCCCAGTCCTAGTCGGACTAGGACTTGGCTTGTTTAGGCTGATGCGATAAGTGCTATAGAGTTAGCCACGCGGGCTAATCACCTAATTTCACTTGGGATGGGAGCTCCAAGATTGATGACGCGGTCAAAAATGGTTTTGACACGGAAGAATTTGAAGATGACGCGCGACTCCGAGTCGGACTAGGAGACGACGCACCAGGCAAAGCGGATATGCCTTGGAGGACGATCCAGTCGAGCAAATTCAAATGTCTCACGTGCATTTGACTTGGAATAGGTGATGATACGGGGAATATCAAGTTTGGCACAGGGAAAGTTGTCGTTGGCGCGGACGAATAGGAAAGAGTCCTATTTTAAGTCAAGGAGCGATCATGGCTATCTTAAAGCAAGTCTTAACTCATGTAAGAGTCCTGATAGGCTAGGATGTTTTGTAAAAGGCGGATTGCATGATTGGATATGCATGAAGCCCATGACTTTGAGTAGGACTTCTTAGGAGTGGCTTGTTGGAGCAAGCCAAGGACTATTCCTCTATATAAAGAGTAGGCCGGCCAAGGTATCAAAGGGAGAGAGAGACGCTTTGGCTAGATGTTAGGGACATCTAGGTTATAGGCCAGCTCACGTGTTGAGCAACCCAAGTGTTGGGTTTTGGATTCGTCGTCTACAACGGATTGTGAGGCAAGATTTTAGGGTTTTGGGGTTGATAACGCACGAAAAGTGCACAAATCATCCTCTTAACTAGGTATTGTTAGTCACCGAGCAATGTTAGTTTGATATCTCTTAGTCCATTTCAGGTCCAAGAGCCCTTAATGATGCTTATGTCCATTCTGGTGTTAAAACGATCGAGTAAGGAGCTTGTCAGAACAAAGAAATGAAGCTCACTCGTGTTCAATGCAAATTCTGTACCTATTCTAGGATGAACCAGCCGGTGTCCCATATATGGTTGGAAAGCTTCTGAAGTCCTGATTCCAGAACATCTTTTGGTTTGTGATTTGGAGCTTTCTACAGAAAGTTATGCAAGTTCTCGTGCAGACGCGCAGAGAAAGAAGACCCAGAAGAATGAGATCGATCCGAACTATGTTCAGATCGATCCGAAGGGGCGGGCCGGCGAAATTAAGTGGATAAACTCGGGTTTTCTTAGGGTTTTGATGGAGGCTATTTAAGGACCCTTTTGGGCCGAACTTGGGGGCGGCTGGGAGGCGTTCTTGCAGCTTTCTTCCCCCTTTTTCTTCCTCCTTTCTTCTCAAATAAATTAGGGTTAGGGTTAGATCTTTGGGAGAAGATCCATGGATGGATGGCTTCAACAACCTTCATCAAGGTGTCCTCTTCTTAAGATGAGTACCTAAACTCTAGCCTAGGGATTCTATGATGTAGTAAAGTTATTTATTAGGGTTTTTTTATAGATTATGAGTTGTAAATCATACGTTTGATGATTGAATGGATTGTTTTTATGTTCTTATCTATTGGTGTGATTCTTATTATATGTTAGATGAATGATTTGTTCCTATATGCCCTAGATTTAGGTCTTGTGCATGTTAGGGCTTGAGATTAGAGATTCTCATCAAACATCCGTGCTAAGACCATGAATGTGAGGATTTCCTTCTCGAGATTAAGAGCCTTGCAATGCTAGGACCATTACACATAATGCTAGAACCATTATGACCGCTTCTTAATCCGTTATTCATCATTATTCGAGATTAGGGATTTCGTATGTGCTAGAACCACAATGCTAGTGCCAGAACCACTAGGTTAACTCTAATCCTTGATACATTCTAGTAGGCGATCTCAAGGTGCCAGAACCATCTTGATTATTTACCAATATCCATTTTTGATATTATCCCCGACGTCTTCGTTGAGCGGTAGGAGTTCTAGCCATTCATCTATCGACTATATGAAATCATCTAAGTTGATTTGTCTGCTCTTATCTTAGAAATACCTAGTAAGTTCTTTATTATTGATTAGAGTTCCTTGGCATTATCTTATCTATTAGTATTCTTTTCGTATTTGTTTAGTTCTAGATAAAAACCCAAAAGATTATCTTTTTCCCAACTCCTTGTTAGGAATTATACCTAGTATACGACTTAAACCATTGGTTCCCTGTGGATTCGACTCGGACTCATTACTATCTACCCATAAAGTAGTTAGTTAGTGATTCGGATTATAAATTTGTAATTTTGGCGTACTTGTTAAGGCTGCGACACTTTTCAAGGCGTGTCAGGGGTGAGAGCTTCTTGTATTGAGAGTGATTGTACTCCAAAGGGTTGGGGGCGAGAGAAGAGTGCTCTTGTAATCATTAGTCAATAAAGGAGTTGGGATCTCATCCCTTACCAAATACGTGTGAGTCTTGTGTGTGTGCAAGGCGAAAAAGAGGGCTGGTCAAGAGACATCGGGCTGCCATGCGGAGTGCGCAGGAGGTGCACAGACGACGTGTAGGCGACGTGCGAGCGGAGCACAAGCGGCGAGCAGGGCGCGCGACGGCGGTGTGCAGGGCTGAATGAGGGGTCTCTTGGCGCCATCATCGGACAAGTAAGTGAGAAAATTTTGTTCCCTTATTTTCCCCGGTGACACCTGCCACCCCATAACCCTATTGACCATCTTATCAATTAAACCCGAGTAGTCTGCCACCTTCAATCTTTTTTCACTAACTGGCACTCCCAAGTATGTCCAGGCTTCTTTAGCATGTGGGATGTCTAATATATGACATATCGCTCAACGTCGGTCCTCACCAACTACCTTAGAGAAGCAAATGCTAGACTTCAAAGAATTCATTTCCAGTCCAGAGAGCTCTTTGAAGAATAAAAGCTTTTGCTTAAGAATTCTTGCCTCCATGCAAGAGGCCCTTGTAACAAACAAGCAATCATCTGCATAGAGTAAATGAGAAATAGAGAACTCAAACTTAGGGATCTTCATACCTTCAATCATCACACCATGATTGCTCAAAATTCTGGATAACACCTCTTGTACAACCAAGAACAAGTAGGGCGAAATTGGATCCCCTTGCCGTAAACCACATTGTGATTTAATCCTCCCGAAAACTTGGCCATTCACTATAAGAGAGAAACAAGGTTTCGTCACACAGGTCATCACCAAACGAACTCATCTATCTGGAAAACCCATCTTCCTTAAGACCTTCTCAAAAAAACACTACTTCACTTTATCATATGCGGACTTCAGGTCTACCTTAGCTACCATGAGACTGCGTGACCGAGGGGCATGCCTCATAGAATGGATGATCTCAATAGATGTATCTATGTTATCATGGATACTACGGTCAGGTAAGAATGCAGACTGTTCCAATCCTACAACTCCATCCAGAGCCACCTTCATCCGCCGAGCCAAAACTGTAGCGATAACTTTATAACCAACATTACATAAACTAATTGGTCTATACTCTCTAACCTTCTTTGGCAGCTTACACTACTATATTTATAGTCTAACATTATAAAATTTAAGAGATTTTGAGGGTGAAATATGATATTAACTCTTACGGAACGGAGCTGGGAGCTATCTAATGTCAGTTTAGCTATGCTGGCAAATTGGAAATAGATGAGAGATCTCTGATGCTGGAGCTAATTATTTAAGAAGTGCGGAACCTGATCACATGATAGGATCCGTTTCACAAGTGTTTAGAAATCACAAAAGACCAGTAGGATAGCTCCTCAAGCACTAAACCCATAATCGTAGTCGCAATTCTTACTTCTGGAACTCGAGGACAGTGTATAAGTGGTCCAGATAGATTGCTCTGAAGTTGGGAAATCCTGCTGAGAGCCCAATCCGTCGGAATTCCTCTTCCGTTCGCTCTTTCCCCTCAGACCGGTAGATTGCCATCACAAAGATGTCGCACTCTAGCAGAGCACGGGTTCTCAGGCTCTCATCTGTCTCCTGTGGTAGCACCGGCTCACAAGCAATCACCTTCCCATGATCTGGGAGAGACTTGTAGCAGTTCTTCAGTATCAACTCGCACTCCTCGTCGGTCCATGTCGTCAGCACCCACTGCATGAGTCATGAGATGAGATCAAAGTCCACAAAACGCTACTACTTTTGGTCACCAACAATACTTTTACTTGTTAAAACAACAATTGATCAGACCACTGCACTGAACGTGTGTTTAATTAGTAGTGCTTGCGTGCAGTACTATATATATATATATATATATATATATATATATATATATATATATATATATATATATATATATATATATATACTAGTGAATTTCCGTGCACCTGACACAGTTTAATTGATTGATTATGATTAATCCATGATTTATATATTTTAATAAAAAAAAGACAACATCTCTGTTTTTATGCAGATGCGGCAAACTTCTGCATGTCAAGAGGGTAATGGCATACCTAAAATAATAAGACTGTAATGTATAATCATGTCAAGGAGCAAACAAAGCTTACTTTGATTAAAGAAAAAAAGATAAGAGATTTTTGTTTATAAGAAACGTAATAACCACCCTCACAATCTCTTAGACAAAGATAACCGTATTTTAGGAATAACTGAACACATGTGGTAAGGGTGTTTCTTGACCGCTAGATAAAACTCTTCTAGCATCTTGTGAGCCGTCAGATATACCAAAACCCTGTCTTATAATATTAGATATGAGATTTTCCAGGTTTCCAAAATCAAAGGCACCGGGTAGATAGTTTCTGTTGCATCCAGGAGCTAGAAATTAACATCACATCTGGCAATTGATCAAGAGATGGAAAAGTGGAGGAGCTATTATACCTTCATGAATATGGCATCACCAGTTGGGACGCCATTGAACATGTCCCCACCTACATGCTTCACCCCTGCAACAAGCCACAGTGATTTTTTTAGTCAGTCATTGACTCAAACTATCATGCATTCTTTTCTCTCTCTTTTTTTGTTGTTGTTGTTGTTTGTTTGGGAATATAAACCAGTATCTAATTTAGACTTTGATTCTTTATTGGCGTCGCAGATCACGTTCAAACCATGCGAGTCTTTTAATATAACCGAAAAGTGTTCGGATACGGGATATCCTTCCTTGCTTCCTTCCTATGGGCTGATCACGCTAGCACTATCTAGCCTTTGTCGCTATCATGCGCCCAGTAGATGATGCTGGTTCTGGTTAGACTCGTGCGCGCGCACTCGGTCACTCTCACCTGGGAAGGAGTGGGCCTTGGCGACGACCTCCGGGAGATCGAAGTTGATCCCGAGCTTGATCCCTGGGACCCTCTTCATGATCATGGAAAGGCACGCGCCGGAGCTCCCCCCGACGTCCACCAGCGTCGCCACCCCTTCGAACCCCTTTGTCTCGTCGCCGCCGCCGTACCCGTCGAGGAACGCCTCCATGAAGGGGACCGAGACCCCCCACATGGCCTTCTGCATTAGATTATTCGCCTCCGAATCTCCCGAGTAGTAGTCGTAGGCCGGCACCCCGCCGTTGGCCCGCGAGAACGCCTCCGGCCCCTCCGGATCCAGCACCGACTCGTGCAGCAGCGGCCACGCCCGCACCAGCGCCTCCTGGTGGTGCTGCAACACGTACTCGGCGTAGGAGACCCCGTCGCCGTTGGAGGGGACTAGGGTTTGGCCGATGGGGGTGAGGGAGTAGCGCCGGGTGAGGCCGGATGAGGAGGGGGCGAGGTGCTCGGCGAAGACGCCGTGGGAGGAGAGGAGGCGGAGGAGCCGCTGCAGAGCGGCGGCGGAGGAGGCGCCGAGGGATGGACGAGGAGATGGGATGGCGTCGAGGATCTCGGCCGCGGAGAGGGGGGAGTTGGCTCCGGATCGCCAGATGGCGGCGGGGACTTGGAGGCGGACCACCGCGTGGAGAGCCATCGGGACCGAGATCATGTTCGAGAGCTCTATCATGGCCAGGCGAGCCCTCATCCGAGTCTCCTTCTCGTTGCCATCCTCCTCCGTCGACTGCCGCCGTTGGTGGTCAGGCGACTCCGAAGCCATCGCGGTGGTAGGTGGTAGTTTGGTATGCATTGGGTTTGGAATGAATGGGGGAATCTTTGTGGCATCATGCTTTCTTAGTTTATCAAATTTGAGGGTGGTTAGATTATAATAATTATTACGTAAACGTAAATGGTGACTTTGATCCTTTAATTAATCAAATTGGATCGATGGGCTCACCGAGGTTGGGGTTGGTGACGCTGTGATTGGCTCCCTATTAGCTGGCCCGATTACATTTCTCAAATTATATAATAGTTTTTTTTAATATATATAAATTTTATTTAATAAAAATGTCCCACAAATTTAAGGAATTTTTTTTATAGAAAAGAATATCCTCTAAAAAGTCTCATCTCTCTATTGGTTTTACGAAAGATCTTACTGGCCTTGACCACTCGGGCAAGCATGTAACCAGGGTTGGGTTGGGTTTGATTTAGGACTTGGATTTTAAATATTTAGGAAGTTTTGAGAGAGTATTGGGATTGGATGGGAGTGCGTGCGGTCCACATATGTTGATGGAGAAATTGAGTTGGATTGATGGTGTCTATGGGGTCTGCTATTAAAGCAGGACTATATAAAGGACTTTTCTTCGGGTTTCCCTTTTCCGCAGAGTTTGCATCCAAATTGGAGAGAAAGAGAGAGGGACAAGAAAAGGGTCTCTCTCGTCCTGTGGTATGGTTTTGTTTCTAGCGTGTGGTTGAGTCTTTTTTTTTTTTTTTTGTAAATCTTCTGTGCTGAAGCGGTTTTTTCTTTGTGTGCGTGTGTGTGTGGGTGGTGGTTGGGGGATGTGGAGAGAGAGATTGAGAAATTTTTCTCATTTGGTGTGTGGATAGCTTATTTCGGATTAAAAGTGATTAAGAGATTTTACGATGTAAAAAGTGAGGTTAAATAATGGACATATGAAAAAATAAAATGATAATAATAAATATAATGAAGATAAAATAGTAATAATTATTTTGAGTGTTTGAGGATAAGGAGGGATAACCCCTCTTTTTTTTTCCCTTTTAGAGTCAAGCCATTAGATTGTGATAGGCGCGAGAGGATGAGATCAAAAACCAGAGGCCCTGTCAAGAATAGACCCTTTGGTAGTCTCATCAAAAACCAGGGCCCAGTGATTGGAGCTTTGTTCTATTCGTGGACGTGGTAGTCTCATAAAAAACCAGAGGCTCTGCCAGGCTGCCACGCCACAAAAAACATAAGGCTCGTGTTCTTTCATCCCTTTGGTTGGTGAATGTTGGTATCTTGGACCCTTTCGGGTCCCAACATTTGTGGCCAAGCCTAGAGGCAATTCGATATTTAAGATAAACAAAGTACAAATTGAAAGTTTATTCATTTCAGTTTGGGCCTAATTGTGGATGCGAGATTTGGGCCAGCAGTTGAGCGCAAGCCCCGTCACGGGAAAAATTATTTTACACGAGCGCAAAAATTAACAGACTAGATGGGCCGGGCCTTTAAGACAGTTTAGCCCATGCTATTCGACAGTTTAACCCAAACGTTAACTAATAATAGCACCGTGGCCTGAAGTTTAAACTCGAGGATATTTTAGCAAATTTTTCTAATATTGTTAACTAAAAACGGAACCATGTGAATTACTGACGAATTATTTCCCAAAAAAATAAGGGATAATTACAAGAACATAGTTGTTTAGGATATTCCGAAAAGTACAGAGGGAATTTGATATGAGTTTTTGAGAGGAAATGTAATGATTAATAAGTAAACCAAACATTAAAGACACACGCCTAATCTTAGGGTGTTCAAAAAGCCCAGTTGACCCGGTCCGATACGTGTCTGGCCCGGGCCTGCTTGGGCTATGACTCGGTCCGGCCCGGGTGTTGGCCCTGCTGGACCGGGCCAATCCGGGTTCTGGGCCGGACCAGAGCCCCTAGCTCAAAAACCCGGTCCGGTCCGGCCCGGCCCGGGTTAATATTTCCCAGCACTACTTCGGACCCCATCTCCTCCTCAGACGAGCTCTCTCCTTCCCCGTCTCCAGCCCTTCTCCCACGGCCTCCTCCTCCACCACCCCTTCCCTGGCTCCTCTCCCAACTAATATTTTAATAGCGGTTGGGCTTTTTCGGACGTTTTCGCACAAGAAAGGCCCTCTTTGTTTTAGCAGCTCTCTCACTCTCTCTATTATCCTTCCCGCTGTCGATCTCTTTGATCCCGCCACCTCGCCAAGGTACGTCTCCAATTTGAAATCCTAAACCCTGCACCTCTGTCGCATAGTTCTTCGTTTTTGTTTGTTTATTTCTTTCTGGAATCGGATTTTTCTGAAGTTTTTAGGGTTTCCGGTAGGGTTTTCTTGATGAATTAGGTGAGGACTCGCCCTTCTTTGAGATCTTTATTTGGTTTCGTAATCGCGTTTGTTTGCGGGAAATTTATTTCTGTAACGATAGGCAAACACAAGAACCTATCAATTGTAGAGGAGTTTAGCCATGTCCTACTTGGCTTCTTAAATAGGACGCTTTCGGTTGTTTCTTGTGATCAAAAGGCGTACTTTCGATAAGATGCTGGGACGTTGTCAGCTGTTTCGCAGTTCTTGTGCATATAATTGGTTTCCTATTTAGGTGGAAATATAGAAAGATGAATGACTAAATGAGACAAAGAGGCTAGGATACGCTTATAATTCTTATGTGTGCACAATTGTTCGTTACAATCAAATAATAATGCAACCGAGAGTATAAGTTGTTATCTTTTGTATAGTGGAAGCTCTCAATCTGGTATCATGTCATGAATAGTTGTCAAACTAGAATTAAATTTGGATTAAGATGTATTGTGAACTAACTAAAGAATCTACTTAACAAGTAGCTAGGCTCAGCTCAAACTAAGGTTATTCTCTTGGCATTTCCTTGATCTTCTAATTGTTTCTAAAGGGCATCCTTGATGCTTAGTTTATGATTTGATAGTCTGAAGGGCACAAAAGGCTATTGTTTCTCCTACGATTTGTTGATAGATTTGTCTCTAAAAGACATGTTTACTAGGTCATTTTATGTTATTAGCATACCACAAAATGTTGATTATGCTTTATACATTTAGAAGACTGAAAATTATCTTATTATTTGGTGGTTGAGTGAGGCTTGGCTTTGAATTCAAAGCAAATGCTTTGGCTTCTGATGGCCTTCTAAAGGTCTTTTGGATTCAGTCTGTATACGGTCAATTATAATATATTAGAATTTTCTGCTGGACTGTCTTCTTTGGCTTCCCAGCAGTTCCTTTGGGGACGCTGAGAATCTAATCTGTGTGTACTACTCAATCCTCCTATCTGGTTCCACTGTACTTGATAACAGGGGTATGACCAGATCAAATCAGCCAACTCATTGTGCTTTGTTTTTTGTGCAGTCAGTATATTCGTTTCAATAAACTTTAGAGTTTTGGTATTCTATGTATTCAGATATTTTATTCGCAGCGAAATACTAGCAAATAGAATTCCAAGAGATCTTTAAAGCTGACACTCAACAATGCTGGTGCAATGTTCCTTGGCCATGTTCATTTTCATTTGGAATATATGATAGTTAGATGAAGTAGTTATTATAATATGGAAAACTTCTTCTGTGATGAGAATTTTCACACGTGGCTTTGGACTGATGTTCTCAATGGCTGCTTTTTATTGTACATGTAGGTGTGATGCTATGATGCTAGATTGTGCAGGTAAGATTTTCCAAACCTATAGGTTTCACTGTTATAACTACAATAGAATTTGGATTTTTGTATTGTTATACAAATAGTTGATTATCCCATGCATGACTTCGCAAACCATGATAATGTTCGTTAATTCATATTTTGGACATTAAAAGATAAACTGGTGTGACAAATTAAGAAAATGTGTTTATTCTGTGTTGATTTACATTCATGGCGCGATATGTCGCCTTCACTTCTTTTTTCTTTTCTATTACACATCTTCATAATGAAGAGGCATAAGCATGAATTACCTATATGATTTAAGGCTTATCTGCTATCCTGATGATAGTACTCAAAGACTTTTCAACGTTGAATATCTAGGTATCTTGAAGAATCTGATGCTGCAAAATCAAAAGATTGAAACTCGTATGCACGTCATACTTCTTCGCACATTACTTAGCAATATTTGAAAATTTGCATAGTGCATTGCGTGGCCGTGTTGGATTTTTGGCTTCAAATATGGAGAAATTAACAGAGTCCTTTCAAGTATGTATTCTTAATCAAATAGAACTAGATAGGCACAAAACTTGTCAGGTAATTTGACTGGAAGCCTACTCCACAATGTGAAAATATAAGACTAACGATTAAGTGACCCTCCACTAAGAGATTAGATAGTTCAGTTAAGAATGTACTCAACATTGTAAGGAGGCAAATAAATAAATCATGAGTTCTAGAAATTTCACTCATTCAGTTTAGCGAGAGTGAGCTTGTCTTCTGTATGTGTTTATTACATTGGACTTTATTCACCTAACTCTCTGCATCTTGTATAATGGGGAGGTTGGTGCCATGAAGTGTTGGTATAAGTTTTTCTTTCGTGTGTGCGACATGGAAAAATTCCAAAAGAAGTGGAATATTCAGCAATGATTTTCACCAAGTATCATTAGAGATATAAGCTGCTTGGCTCAAGGCAAAAATCTCTTGGTAGGCGGCTTATGTTGAGCTGACTCTTGCTCGGCACTTTTTGTGCCTTTTGTGAATACCTTTTGGATGCTCAGCATGCACTTTGTGCCGCCGGCATGGAGATGGTGAAATTGAAAGTGACAGATAGAGGAGAGTGACGGGAGGTTGTTAGTGTCCGCCAATCCTCTTCGGGAGGAATGGAGCATCAACATCAGTGAGGAGAGGAGGATGACCAGAGGAGAGTTGGAGTGCTAGGGAGTAGTTGGGTTGACCTTTTTTTTAAGAAAATAAAGTCTGAAGTCCGTGTATAGCTTTTTTTTAAGAAAATAAAGTCTGAAGTAGTTTGTTTATTGCGTTTAGAAAAAGTGGATGCAGCTGAGTAGATTTATGACATGTATGTTATGGTTTTTCCTTTAATAAGTATCTAATGTCTTCTGTTGCTTTATTTTCTTTTCTAACTCGAGGAGTGCAAGTGGTTTCTTTGCTTGTAATATTTTTGGTTTTTTTTTTCTGTAGCCCTCAGGAAGCGGGCTGCAGAGTTTGAGTTGAAGGAATCACAGAAGGTCACATATGATTCTGGTTTTGTTTCGAAACTGGAGGCTTTGCTTCTTGCTGTTTATTCTGATTTGTGTCCAAAACCAACTGAATACGAGCAAAGGAGACGTTTGGTTCAAATATTCAATAAAGTGACAAAAGATGCTTTTGGTATTTTTCTTGTTTGATTTGTTATACCTTTCCTCCCAGTAGAAGTTTTTTTGGCAATGCAAAAAAAAAATTCCTTATTGAGAGGCTCTGATTATTTGAATATTAAGAGAGATGTTGTCTTTACCATTTGCTAGTCTTCCCATAAAGGTCATCTTTAGTCGAAGCTAGACCATGAGATAGCGGTTGTGCTAATAGTTGAGTTCTCTTTTGAAGTGATTACTTTTGGCAATGAGTTTTTCCATAGATAATAAACAAGAAAAACAAAAAGAAATCAACTATATGAAAAGACAATGCGATATGACCAAAATAGCGTAAGTGATTACATTTGGCATGTGTAGGTTTGGAGAACAATTAGCAAGAACCATGGGCAAATATGTTCCCTTGTTTTGCATAGCATAATTGGAGAACAATTAGCAAGAACCAAAATAGGTTTGGAGAACAATTACAGTTATGCTTGATCTGGCTGCTTAATTGTGATGATTTGTTTTCCATCACATTTGACCTAGCATGTTATGTACTTAATCATAAACAATTTATTATATCTTCCCTTCTGTATTTTCTATTGCTTATTTCCATATGACCGAAATCATGTCCCTGCTAATTGCAATATAACTGCCACACCCGAGCTTGTTGCTACTTTCATAAACCACTTGCTGCATACACCTTTTCCATCTTTATTTAGGTTGTAATTGCTGATAAGTTGGTGGCTTGTATCTGTGTCATTCTTTTGTACCAGTTCCATATTTGAGTTATATTAGATAAGAATATACTCTGCTTGTTTTTTCTTTTTGTCAGGTTGTACAGGTGGCTTCCCTGTCATGGAGCCATTTGGGTCTTTTACGATGGACTTATTCATTGCCGAAAGTGATCTGGATTTGTCTCTTAATTTTAGTGATGATGATGCAATTGGCTTCCCTCGTGACCGCAAAATATCTGCTTTGAGGAAGCTTTCCAAGCTACTATACAAGTTCCAAAGTACTGACAGCATCTTGAATGATCAGTCTTTACAGTTGTACATGCTTGCTATTGTGTTCATTCATATTTGCTAACCCTATCAATATAAAATATAAAGTAATTAATAAAGTAGAAAGAATGGAGTTGCATTGTTCTTTTGAACTTTCAAAAGAAACATTTCCTATGGTTGGGAACAAAGCAGTGATAGATGCATAAGCTAATCTTTTATAGATGGAAGAAGAATAATAAGGTCTGCTTGCGTTTGCCACACAACAAGCGGCACATGAAATGGATCATTTTTTTTGTTGTTTCCACTCAAATAGCAGACCAATCTGTCTGCTAAGATTGGCACAGGTGGTTGACTGCGCCTAGTGGACGTCAAGTGCCCTTGTGCTGACGCTGCATTTTTTGAGCTGGCACACAGACCCCATTCTGGATCCTTCAATCTTATCTACCTTGGTTCCATCGGTGCAAGTTAGAAAGGTTGAGAAAGGGTACTTCAGTGCGGCCAACTAGCTGCTGCCATTTTAGTGAGTTGTGTCTTCCACAGTTTGAGCGAAAATATTGTGGTCATAACTTCCTAGATTCAGTGATTGTGCAGGCCTGTGCTGGCTGACTTGTATTATGTCAGTAAGATTACTGGCACAATAAGTATCGGCATGGACCATATTCTGAAACATGTATTTGATCCTGAAGAGCTCTGTGCTGATGCATAAATATGAAACCTAGAAGAGTTCTGTGCTGTCGGAGTAGGGGGCATATCTGTTTGAACTGTAATCCTTGCTAGGTTCTACAATCTAGATGGGGTGACATGGATTGCTGGATGTGGATGCTTGCTGTGTTCACTGTGGCAAGGAGCAGAGCACTCTATCCTTCCTATGATACAGCTGATTTTTGTTGGTCTATGTCATACAGTTTAGCACAATTTATTAGTCTTTCTGATCTTCTTGTCAGCCTTGGTCTTACACTTCAAATGCATATTTGCTAGTAGCATTTGAGTTAGATCTCTACTCTACTTTTTTGCAAGTAACATCTGAGTCGGAGAAGAGATTAAAGTCGAGGACTATGCTTAAATTATTGCTATGGCTTTTTGCTTCTTGTAAACTGCTATTTGTGGGAGGTTTTTATGCATTATGAAACTTCTCAAGAAGTAGATCTTGAGAGTTTAGTAGGAAGATGTGAAGAAGCTGGAGGGTTTGGTTACAAGGTGGTATGTCCTCTGGTGTTTTTCTTCAAGAGGATGAAGATTGGAGGGAGTCTCTTGTACTTCCAGTTAATTCATGGAATCAATCAGCTTGGAACCATGGACATAGCACATTTGGGGTGGATCACGTCTATCTTGTATGATGTGCATTTGCAATCTCTCCTGTTTGCCTCCGACGTTGATTGTCTTAGCCTTATTTTCGCAAGATCCTAGCATCCGGAATCCTCAATAGCAAGGACATTCATGTCCTTGAGGAATGGCAATATCACTTTTGTTATTTTGGATAAAAAGCATGGCCTTTATGGCATCCTATCCCAAGGATTTTGCCTCGGCCTTGCTTGACAATTAAAATCTCTACTGGTATATTGAGACCTGCATTTGATATATGTAGACTTGACCATTTGTACCCTTCATATGAGACACTTAGACGCTTTTCCATGTGAATTTCTGTTTCCTTGTCTGGTCACTTCAGCAGAAGACTAACCAAGTGGTTTGGTGGAATAAGGTCCATAAGAAGGGAAATAAGTTTTACGTGCATTCGTGTAAATTAGACAATGCTTGTCTATGCACGGAATTTTCTAGGTATTTTTAGGTACACAAACTTGCCTTTCAACTGCTGTTATTTGGTCATGTTTCACTTTCTGATCTCAGGTGTCATGGCAATTACCTAAATAAGGATTTATTGGATTGATGCTTCTTTATTTCTAATGGTTAAAATTCAAAATTCCACTTGATCCTTGCTCAGTTGTTCTTTTTTAATGTATGATCCGCATTTCCTCGTCTATGCTTTCTGAATTTGCAGGAAAAGGACGTGTTTCTGGAGTCTTACCAATCATGGGAGCTAGAGTACCTGTATTAAAAGTTGTAGATCGTGCCACTGGAATTGAATGTGATATTTCAGTTGAAAATAAAGATGGCATGTCCAGATCTTCATTTTTCTCATTTATTACTTCCATTGATGAGAGATTTCGGGTGCTGAGTTATCTGGTAATGTAGAGCTTTTTTTTTCTTTTTTAATTTCTGGCTTATGTCTGTCACTTAGGTTTTTGTTTGAACTGATGAAAAGTTTTGACTTTTGCGGTGTATGTGCGTACATGTATGTGGGCTTTCAGAAGTGCCCATACATGGTTGTATGTTGTGTGCCCATATGACCATGGTTGTACAAGTGTGCATACATGGTCACGTGCACATCCGTGCTTACATTTCCATGTGCATGTGGGTGGGTGGGTTGACTGGATGGTAGCCACTCTGCATGTGTGTGGGCATGTGTCCCAGCCAATCCAATTTTTGCTAATATGAGTCAGCATTCAAGGATTAGTTCATGAATAAAATCAATGATATATCATCTACTTCCAGTGATTTTAAGTGGATTATCAGTTTCCTCTGCAATTGCGCTGAGGTATATGAATTGGTTGAGGATTAGTGAGCTGATAGATTCATCACCCTACTGATACCAGCATGAGACCATTCTAGAAAGCAAGTGGAACTTGCATTTGTAGAAGGACATTATTCTTTTTTGGTCGAAAATCCACCTTGGGACACCTGTAATGAGGCATGGCAAGGTGTTCTAATAATGTGTGGTGATGTGATTCCGAAGTGGTTACAACATACGGGATCCTGTGCTTGCTTTTGTTTTACACAGTTACACTTACAAAGATTAACGCATCCCCTTCTAAGAGTCATCGTTTTGCTCAATTTCAGTTTCATCTGTTTGTATGCTTTCATTACATTCATGTCATATCTGTTCTTACATTCGTCTTGCTTTATTTGCAGATGAAATATTGGGCCAAAGCGCATGATATTAACAGTTCAAAAGAGAATACCATGAACTCTTTGACCATCATATCTCTCGTTGCTTTTCATCTTCAGGTACAGTTGGCTCATAATTTGCTGCCTTCCGCCTTTAAGTTGTTTTCCATGGGGAAAATAGTTTGGCAAAGTGTTGGTTGCCAAAAGTATTTCTAATGTCTTGTCTGAGAATTATTTGATGCATGATTTGGTTGTTTTGTTTATGAACCTTGCATATGCTTCAGGCTAAATTGGAAAGATACAGTGGCTTGATATATTAATTGCAGGATACATTGTACGATAGGCATGGCTAGCAACTCAGTGAAATAGACTCACCTTTCATAGTTGGCTAATTTCTCCACTATATCATTGTCATTTCCTGCTAGTTTTAGTCGTTATGTGAGTTATGTCCATCTTTCGTTATGTAATTCTCCTGTAACAATGGCATTCCAAAATGGTGCCAGGCTACCAGCAACACATGCACAAACATTCCACATATGTACTTCAGTGTCAAAGTTTGAACTACATATTGTCATTTCCTGCAAGTTTTAGTCGTCATGTGAGTTATGTCCATCTTTCGTTATGTAATTCTCCTGTAACAATGGCATTCCAAAATGGTGCCAGGCTACCAGCAACACATGCACAAACATTCCACATATGTACTTCAGTGTCAAAGTTTGAACTACATATTGTCATTTCCTGCTAGTTTTAGTCGTTATGTGAGTTATGTCCATCTTTCGTTATGCAATTCTCCTGTAACAATGGCATTCCAAAATGGTGCCAGGCTACCAGCAACACATGCACAAACATTCCACATATGTACTTCAGTGTCAAAGTTTGAACTACATATAGTTGATGAAATCCATAAGAATCTTCTGTTTCTACTTGTTAAACTAAGAAAAGCCATCTCAATGCTTTGAAGTGCTTGAAAATTATGCTGCTAGCAAGGATTTCTTGTGCCGACAAGTAGCTACTGTTGACCAGAAGTCGGCACAGCACATTTAGTGTCGGCACAGACCATGCCACTGACCGGTACGACATGTGCCGTTGGCACAGTGATCCTAGCTTGTGGCGCTTCAATTTCTTTAGTGAACAAGTAAATATATGGTTCAAATACCGCTGCTATAAGCAGGTATCTGAATATTTGCTATGGTTAGTAGATATGTTATATGTTAGCTATCATGTCCGAGGTCTGATATATTCATTCCGGGAGGGAAACGTTTTTGTTTAGGTCCATAACACACTATAAACTTTGCTTGGCACTGTTTCACCTATTTTTTCAATCTTTCAGTTATTTGTTTCCTTTGCTCATTGGAACATTGACGGGGTTCCATCGCTAGTTAGTTGATAGGCTACATCTCGTTGCATTGGCTTCCACAGTTCCCTTTGACTTTTCATTGATCAAGCTTACCCATACCTTTAGGCTCCTTATTCATTTGTGCATTTCCACGCCCCTTCATAATTCCTATGTTATTTTCATATGGGGAATCAAATGCTGACGTTGTCAATCGAGTATTTCTTTCAAGTGTTTTGTGAATGCTAATCAACATAGGAAGGACTGTGGCCTTTTTTTTAACCTTTTTAGTTCAATTTTCGAGGGTTATTCTTTATTTTAGCCTTCTCTGGCTTAAGCTTTCTACATGCATGTTTTTCACTTTTCCTGTGTTGTTGATTCATTGTTGTCATAGTTGCAGCTCCTTTTAAAATATTGCAGGGTTTATGTCCTGCTTTCTAAATATCTAGCAAAGTGCCTAACAATAAGTCACATAGTCTTACTACTACTCTTTTGAAACTAATGGTTTTTGAGATAGTATTTGCTATTGATTCACATTAATATAGCTTACTTTGCAACTTTTCTGACAATGTTTTTATCTTCTAATGGTTTTGGTTAGGGGTGGCAATTCGGGTTCACGGTTCGGGTCGGGTCGAGCACCGATATCTCAACCCAAAAGCCAAACCCGAACCCGACCCGTTTAATAGGTTTATCAACCCGAACCCGACCCATTTATAAACGGGTCAACCCGACCTAACTCGTTTAACCCGTTTATTAAACGGGTCGGGTCGGGGCGACCCGTTTAACAACAATCTGACTCGTTTAACAACAATCAAGTACCAAATTATCAACTAATTAATAAAATTAGTAAGCAATAAAATTATAACTTATTTCAATTACATCCAAGCCATCCAACCTAAACAATAAACTTACAAGTTGTTTTAATTTTCCTTGATGAGATGAGATCACATTCAAATTCGCCCTAAAAGTCTAAGTGATATTAAAATTAAATGGGTTAAACGAGTTGACCCGTCTAACCCGCGGGTCGGCCCGACCCGACCCATTTATTCGCGGGTCGACCCGTCTATGACCCGAACCCGATAACACCAAACCCAAACCTGTTTATTTCGGGCCGGGCCGGGCCGGGTTCGCGGGTCATGACCCGAATTTCCACCCCTAGTTTTGGTCTCGCCATCAAATACCGCTTATTCAATTGAGTAAATTGTTCTTTTTTGCAAAGGCCTCTTATCTTCGAAAATAATCCCTTCTTATGAATATTTGCATTATGACTCCTGCATCATTTAGTTATGTTGCAAATAAAACCTTCAGTTGAACTGCCATTTGTATGTATTGTGCAATACATCTAACTTGTTTGACCCTTTTCTATGGTACCCCACAGACTCGGAATCCTCCAATATTGCCTCCTTTTTCTTTGTTATTTAAAGGTACGAGTCCTTTAACCTTTTATCTTAGAATGGTTCGTTGATCCTTCTCGGGAAAATACAGTTGTGATGCTTGTGTTCTTTTTAGAACTCCAAACTCTCCTTGTTCATTGGTTTTTAGATCATCTTTTAGCTTTGGGCATATTCTTGCACAATATCTGTCAAGTGTTACAGTTCTCACGGATCTCATCTGAGAGTTTTATTTATATACTATGAGTCAGACTGGCAATTCAACTTTTGCTGGATCGTCTATCATTTTTTGAATCCATCTTGTATCCAGATTTGGTACTTGTTTGTTACTGTGGAGATTGCAATATGTTTCACACCTTTCCTCTTCAACAGATGGAAGCGACTTGAACAGTGTTCGGGATGCTGTTCACAAGTTCAAAAGCTTTGGTACAAGAAATGAGGAAACCATACCCGAACTCTTTGTATCTTTGTTTATCAAGGTAAAATATTTGTTATCTTAAGTGAAAAAAATTGTGTATCAGGTATAAATCCATGGCATACCCTCTTCAGAGACTAAAATTAGCATCTAAGCAATGCCCATTCTTTTGTTTAAGCTGCTTATCATTTAACAAAATATCTGAAATGCATGAAAATCAAATTGTTAGTGTATACACAAAATTGTACTTGAAATGTTGGAGGAATTAGAAAACGTATCTCCTGTGGCTGCAAGATATGCTGTTGATGCTTGCTTCACCACATTTGGTTTTTACATCAACTGTAAGCTTGCTTCCACTACGGAACAAATATCCATGGCATCTATATTTGACAGACTAGGATCAGCATATGAGCATTGGCAATTCTGCTTGTCTAATATACCTTGTTGTTCAAGGGGAATTCTGAGATGCATGAAGATGAATTACTCAGCAAGTCACTATATAGTCAATTTATAACTTGAAACATTGTTGGAATTAGAAAACTTACCTCCTATGGCATCAAGATGCATCTGTGATATTTGCTTAAAGACAGTCAGTTTTTCTTACGTTCATAACCAAAAACAGTACCATCAACCTTCATTCTGACCAGTTGGAATCAGACCTGCAAATTCTTTGCTGCTACTTTTGATTATTTCATCACAGGTTGCAGCTGTTTTTACTGCAATAGTATTGAATCCTTCCTCACAATTCTATGCATGTCCATTCGAGCCTTCTTCTCTTCTATGCCCTTTCTACTCCAGATCCATGTTGTGCTTTTGTGTTGTTTTGTTGGATGTATGTTTATTGTGCCTTTGATAAATTGGTTCCATCCTACCTTTAATAGGTGAAAAACAAGTGATTTGACATCATGTCGATGTGCCTTGTACGAGGTCAATCACTTGTTAACATGCTGTAAATCAATGGCAGTTTTCATTAGCATATACCTATTCCTAGGGTGCTAAGTTGAGGATCTGAGAATGTCCCCGAGCATTCTTAAATTTGGAAGTTTTAGTGGTTGATGCTCATACTTGTGACCCATACTCTAGTCCCACTCTAGCTTTTCTTGACTAACCTTTTGAATTTGGTGGTCTAGTTGGTCTCATGTTATAAGCAGCAGTCATGAAGATAGTGAGTCGGTGACTATACATACACTTTATCCTTAGTTCAATTGACTAACTCAAAGACATATGGTGTGCTATTTTGTTGAACGTGTTGGTTCTCTAGTCCAAAGATGTAAGATTTCACTTACAAGAGAAGACTAAAGTTCTTCAACATATGTGGAGAAGAACATCATTAAACACTAGGGTCCTAGATCATTTTGGTTTCGTTGAGGATTGGTCTACAGCATCATTGCAGATATTTAACCCACTGGCCTTTGAAGGAAAATCGGACATCATTTACAGGAACTAACTAAGACGTTTTAAGGGTTTATTTGTTTTTTCCCTATGGATTTGTTAAGGTTCTAGTGCACCTGTGCAGAAATACCTGGTTTTGACTCTGGCAATTGACCAAAAGTCTTTTAGGTTGCTATTATTAGCATCCTTTTCTTTCTATTGCCAGATCATTGTACAATATCGATACCTTCATAGTTAAGTTTGGGGGTTTTCTCCTCCTTACTACTATTGAAGAATGATGGCTATGATAATTGTCTACCACTGAAACCCTATATGTCATGTTTGGGCAATGAGGATGAGAAATGGGTGTTCAACTGGCACTCCTATTCAGTACCTGTCAGTTACAATATGTGAAGCTTACCAGCCCTAATAGATTGAAGGTGTGAAGATTGAGGTATTTTCAAGTAGTTTAATATGATGTAGGATGCTCAGCATGAGCTAAATATCTTTGTCCTGCCCTCAGTCATGCTACACTTGCCTGTGGCCCGTCGGTCTCTCAATAAGGTTAATCTGCAACTAGCCATCTAGGAATAGCAGGGTACTAGCTCTAGGAATGGGAGTTCTTTATGCTCGAAGATGCTTGGTTTATGACCAATGCAATCTCAACCAGGTAGATGTTGAATCTGTTGTATTAAGAGTTCTCTTCATTGGTTCGAGTTCCTGTGAGGGTACATATATTTTGCTGTCAAAGAATAATTTTGAAACAAAAATGGAATGGCGACACATACATCATAATACAAAGTGGTAACATAACATTTGAAAGAAACATGTCTAATAGGATTTTATGATCTGTCTCTAACAAGTTGTCTTTAATCTGCCAGCAATCACTGTAAATGTCAACGTACTATTTCTTACCAACCTACCATGGTTAATGATTTTATTCTGACGTTCTTATTAACTTGACTTTGATAGTTATTATCAGTCGAGAGTTTTTGGCAGGATGGTCTATGTGCCAGTACCTATGAAGGATCATGGGTTGCTAAGACATGGGAATCAGGAGTTGGTGATATGAGTGTAAGAAATGGTTTTATGAACTCCTTAGTGCATTGGCTATTGGCATTGTGCAAAGATAATCATTTACTTTTTTCATGCAGGTTGAAGACTTCTTGGATCAGTCTCAAAATTTTGCCAGATGTGTTAAGAAAGGAAAAATGCAGACGATCTATAAGTGCATCAAGGATTCTCTAGGACACTTGGCATGTTTCCTGAAAGGTCAAAGAAATGCATCTAAACTAAGGAAACTCTTGTTTGGATCCATTCCCCTGAATGTTTCTGCCAATGAACCTACTGTCAAGAAAGGAATGGATCTTAAGAGAAAACTTCCTTTAGATGACTATGCTGAACCTCTGCACCACACTGTGAGGAAAAAGAAAATTCGGCGTACTAAGGTCGCTGGAGAAAATTCTCAAGATTTTCACCCAATACTCCAGACTCCCTCGTCAAATATCTTCGTCCCCCTGTGTCCACCTGTCCCTCCGCCTTATTTTGGTAACAGGTCAGCTAATTTAGAATATCCACATCCTGTTCAGCCAAGTTATGGGATAGAATATCAACCGCAACGTCCAAGGCCTCCTCAATCAGAGTATTGGTTCCATCACCATTTTGGTAACAGAAGAGTTGATTTAGAAACTCTACATCCTGTCCATCCAAGTTTTGGGTTAGGATACCACCCGCAACCTCCAATGCCTCCTGAGTCAGGGTATTGGCTCCATCACCATCTCCGACCTCAGTTTATTCCTTCTTTTTATGGGCCTGATGATCGAGGTAGACTTCGTGATCTAAATCAGTTGCATTATGGGTTGCAGAGTCACCTGAATGATCAGGATTTTGCGCTTCTTGGGCCTTGGGATGATGGGGTGAGAAACTTTCCATCTGCATACCATAACCAAGATGCCAGATACCCGCCGTATCCATATGGGCCTCCCCAACAGTTGGGGTACCATTGGCGTCCATAGATACTTTCTTATGCAGTTTCTGCTGATCCCGTTTCTGGGGAAACTGACTTCCTTTCCATTCTTTAATCCATTGTGGCTCAGGCTTTGCTTGAAGCATGATAATGTCTTTTATGTTGACTATTTATTTTCCTTTAGTTGATAATCCACAGATAATCAAACCTAGTGCCCTGTATGCTTTACTGCAGAAATTAGTATTGCTAGCCGACCACAAAACATTCCCTCAAGCCAACTACCAAGCTGGAAAGTTTAATAATTTTGCTAGCTGACCTAAGTGTAATTTGCTTTAGAAACTTTGGGGTGGTAAACTATCTTGGGTTCTGGTTGGCTGTAAGTGGCATCAGGTTTGACTGAATGTGCGATAACACATATAAGGGTGGTTAGCATCTCTTTGGTTAAGAACCTCCAGTGTGTGATCTTGGGTTCGGATCCTCTTGAGGACCATGTGGTTGTAATGGTGTGTAAGGTTGTAAGGGCATTGCGCTCACCCTATGCCAAGTTTAATTGCTCAGTTCTTTATAAAAGAAAATCAGGTTTCACTGAATGTGCATTTTTGGGTCATATATTTGTACGAACTCTTCAGTTGTCTTTGGAGGTTTTAGATATATTACACCAAACTGTCTTTGGGTCAAAACGCATACTACTTTTGTAATGAATTAATTGCATCTGTCATAGCATTTAGTAAAGAAGAGAGTATTCAGTGGACTTGCCCTGTTCTTGATATGTAGCAAATTGTTTGGTTGTGCCTAGTTTTATCAATGGTGGACTATCTTTCTTTGAATGTCTAGTCAGTGGAATTACTCTGATGTTATTGGCTTCGATAGGAAGTATTTCAAAGAATCATCCTGCCAGGAGATCTCTCTTCATGTGTATCACGCTAGAAGCTCATTAATCTGAACTGACAAGGATATGCTGTTTGAGTTTCCTAGTTGTACATTTAGAGCTTATGTTTCAAGGATCAAAGAAAGGAAAGGTTGAAGAGGCTGTCTCTGCATTGGTCTGTACGTAGGATCATTTTGGAAAGTTGGTTCCCTTTAAAGATGAAACACTTCAGTAGTATTAAAAAGCAATCTGGGGTCTGATTGATCCTTGGCTTTAAGTGTATTTGCCTTGTTGAATATGTTTCTCTTGAAGTGCCTTCTTGTTTTCAACTGCCAAATCTTGTTACTGCTGTAATCTATGTATGATGGAAAGGAGGAAGAGAGACTGGTAGCTATTGTTAGCTATAGCTTTGCATGGATGTGTGCTCTATATGAAGGGCTTGGCTTTGAAGGTAATCGAACAAGGGTACAACACGCAGAAGTTATGCGAAAAGCCTTGATAGTAGAGACATTGCTAACAGTAACTAGAAGAAATCAAAACTATACCAAGATTGATCGTTGTGGACAGTAACTAAATAAGGCATTCGACATGAAAGACATGGAGTCAATCTGGCAAGACGAGGACTTCCAGCTCTCCGAGGCACACTCAACAATCTTCTTGTTCTGACCAAGAGAGCTAGCTGCTTCTCCCACCCCCACCTTGGCACGCCCCTCCTCCGACCCCAACCTGTTAAATTCCATTTATGCCCCCCAATCCCTCTTGCCGCAATAGTTGACTTTCCCCTCTCTTTTTGTCCCATCCCCCTCATTTCTCCGTCCTTTTCCGGTTTCTGTTTTTCTCTCTTAATTTTGTGTTGTTTTTTTTAGTTTTGTTTCTTTTTTTTCATTAGTATTTTTTAATAATCAGTTTTATTTATTCTTTTTTTATCAATTTTATTTATTTTTTTATCCATTTTGTTTTTCTTTTTGGATAAAAAGTTTTTTTTATTATATGTTTGTAATCTTTTGTTTATTTTTTAGTAGTAAGTTTTAGAAGTGATTATTTGTAAAAAATTTAAAAAATATAAAAATATGGATCAAAATAAAACGTGTGTGTGCGTGTGTGTATATATATATATATATATATATATATGAAAATAACAAAAATACTAACAGTTAAAAAATACATTATGTTTTGTGAAAAGCCTCGTATGTCAATATTGATTTAACCATATTCATGGAAGAGTGCATGTAATAATACACACAAAAAAGATACATAAAAAATATATATAAATACAAATTCTAATCAATATTGCATCCAAATTCTACTCCCGACGCGCTTGGTGCTGTATATGACAAATGAACACGCGTCATATAACGAGCCACCCATCCTAAAAGAATTCATGTGGTGGTCATCCCATTCTGCATATGCTAATCTTCTCGATCTTCTAAAAAAATTCATGTGGTGATCATCCACATATCACAACAATTTGAAATTTTTACAATTTTTATAATTTGAAATTTTTACATTTTGAAAATTTGAAATTTTTATGATTTGAAATTTGAATTTTTAAAATTCTACAATCTGAATTTTGAAATTTAAAATTTTTACAATTTGAATTTTGAAATTTTTATGGTTTGAAATATTTAATTTTTTTTAAAAAAATTTATATGATTTGAAATTTGAAATTTTTACAATTTGATGTCTTAATAAATTAAAATATGAAGATGTGCTTTTGGAATGGTATTTTGGACCTTTTATCTCCTAAATGGACTAAATACCCGAAAGTTCTTGTGGCCGGTCTAATTGCTATATTGGGTCCAAATAAAGGACCCCTAGTCCCTTTCCTTAAAAAATAATAAACAAAACTGATTAAAAAAACAAAACTAATAAAAAAACTAAATAAAAATTAAACTAAGCAATTTGCTCTAACCAAACAAGCAGTTTTCTCTTGGTGCAAGCTTGGAGTCCTTCAGTTCATGCACTACTGAGATGAGTGATGTGTGCATTGCTCATTCTGATGGATCGTTCCATCCTTTAGATGGTTCGGCTGGTTATGGTGCAACTCTTAAGCGCCATGATGGAACATTATGGACAGCTACCTCTGTTGGGGTGCGTGCTAGTTCATATGAGGAAGCAGAATTGATTGGAATTCGTCAGGCTTTAGCTGAGATGTTCAAAAACTTTGGTTGAGTCATATGCTAGATTTTTGATAGACCATATGAATTGTAAATTGACCTGGCCCTTTGAGTTAGTTTCCTTTTCGCGGGAGGTTTGCTCCATCCCAGCTCGTTTTGAAGTATTGATGTTTTAGATCTGTGCATCGAGACTTGGTTGGTTGAGCAAACGGATGTTCTGGTTCGGCTCGAAAGATTGGTCAGTGGTCTCGTTTATGGGTAGTCTTTGCTTCGGGATTTTCCTCTAGTTTTGTAATCTTCTTATTTGTTCGGTTGTTGTCAAATTCTTGTAACCCTTTTAGTAGCCCAGCAGTGGCTGATCTAATAAAAAAAAAAAGAAGAAGCTTGGAGCCTTTGCCACCAACCATAGACCAGCAACGTGTTATCCGTGCCACCAAGGCACCAACCATAGGCCAGCAGGCTCCGACCGATCGAGACGGTAGCTAGCCGGTGATTGTCAGAACAGAGTTGGGTGTCTGCCTAGGGAACGAAGGCCCAGTAGTGCTAGGACCGCACTGGTTGTGATGCAGAGGCCTACGATAAGAGGCATGAAGAGGATGGCTGTAGGTGATGGATCAGGAGCCTCAGCTGAACCAGAACCGCTCCTCCTCCTCTGGTCCCGGGTTTGGCTTCTAGGGGAGGAGTTGGGCTGCGTTGTGATGCAAGGAAGGTGAGGCCCGTGAGGGAATCCAAGAACGTGGAGATATGTTATATACATTAGTCGTTCAATCTATATTATATAAAGATTGGATTAAGAAATGAAGGCCTAGTAGTGGTTACCCGTGCCACCTAGTCTTTCTATATGCTCTTTCAATGCATGGAGCGCATCAGATTGCATCAGATTGGATTCCTCACTATCTTTGAAAGATGTCCTGCTTTGACTAATAAAAAAAAAAAAACAAAGAAAGAAAGAATCCACAATACAATGGTAGTCCTTGAGTAAAGCCTACTATGCTACCACAATAGTAGAATATATCCTCCCAGCTAGTTTATTAAGAAAAAAAAGAGAGAACTGCACATGAGATACCCTCGAGCACTTCAAGTTTGGAAACAGTTGACTGGCAAGATGCCTTCATTAAACACCATCCATAATTAACAAAAAATTAATCAAAAGCAGCACTAGGTGAAAATTCTCATCTCTTTTCTTAGGTAGAGAGGTCAAATTGAGTTCCAAGATCTTAATTAGAATAAGGAATCTCTCTTGAGGCAAGCGCAGATGGACATTAGAAAGTGAATGCCAGTCAAGAATAGCTGCTTGCTGATCGTTAAGAACAGCCAAGAGGTAGTAAAAGGCGGTATAATCCTATTTCTCTTTTTTGTGTTCCAATCAATGTCTAGAATCACTCTTACTGTAGACATCTAAAAGCTTAAGTTTTTTCAGGATGGTTAGGTGAAGTCAGTTCAGTTGTTTCAGATAGCTCCATAAAACTTAATATTCATGTCATCATGATTGCTATTTATTGGAGCGAGCTCACACGTGAGGGGATGCGTTAACAATCATGCATCTAAATCTAAAACTGGAGGTAGCTATCACAAAAGAAGACTTTAAGATTTCAATTGAAACACGAAACCATTATGCCAGACTTCTGAATTATTGTTTGCGTTCAATGAATGTCATCTAACTAGTAATTCAATGACTAATGATATTGACTTTAATTATATCGAATTAGCAAAGTTTGCAAATGCGTTAACTTCGACACATAGATTTTGATATGTGACAAAGAGAGTTTGTCTAATAACTCATGGCAGTGTTAGGCGGATTTATGTTCATGCACCATGATCTGGAAATTGAATACTAAATTGTATGCTATGGTTGACAACATTCAGGATAGAGAAGTTAATGACTTCAGGAGTTGGTGAAGTCATAGCCACAAAAGCTTGTGCAGTGACTTCTCCTATCAATCTGAAACTTTCAAACATTAACTTCCAAAATAGCTTACAAACTTAGAGAGAGAGAGAGAGAGAGAGAGAGAGAGAGAGAGAGAGAGAGAGAGAGAGAGAGAGAGAGAGAGAGGGTTCACAAGAGCTCACAAGAGCTATGCTCATTCAGTGTAGACTAGAAGACGAGTGGGTTCACAAGAGCTCACAGAGCTATCTATGCTCATTCAGAGTAGACTAGAAGACGAGTGGGAGCACTATTTTTGTGACTAGAAAGTTTGTAAACTTATGCTCATTTCAAAATACTCGAATTCGACATAAAAAGACTTTAGGGCAACCAAGAGCCTTATCTTTTTTTTCTTTGATGATTTTTTCATATATAACCTCGAAAAGGTCCTCTTTTAGTGTATATGTTCTCAAAATATTGATTTAAATCAACACCCTTTTTTACCGACTCGAATTGATTTAACCGGATAGATAATATAGTGTCATTTAATATAACCTGATCTTTTCGGATCAGCAATTTTATTATTTCGGAGTCAACATGTATATGCGCACAAAAAGAATTTTGTGAACTTTAGCCTAATTTTATTAATTATGTTGTCGGAGTAGAAGAGATAAGGTACTCGCGCGCACGGACCCTAATAAAATTAGACGAACATTATTCTATGTTCTTAAATTTATTATTTATTTTAATTTTAGTTTTCTAGACCATGTGTTTTAATGGGTTTAGGTTTCATCTCATATAATCACATCTCGGGGCAAGTCTACGATTAAAAAGTTAGGTATTTCTTTACCAAAAAAATAATTGAGTGGTGGGTAATCCAACTCTATATATATATATATATATATATATATATATATATATATAATTTTATTATTTCAGAGTCAACAGGTATACGCGCACAAAAGGAATTTTGTGAACTTTAGCCTAATTTTATTAACTATGTTGTCGGAGCGGAAGAGATAAGGAAGTCACGCGCGGGCCCTAATAAAATTAGATGAACATTCTATTTTCTTAATTTTATTATTTATTTTAATTTTAGTTTTCTAAACCACATATTTTAATGGGTTTAGATTTAATCTCATGTAACCAGATCTCGAGACAAATCTACGATTAAAAACTTAGATATTCTTTTACTAAAAAATAATCGAGAGGTGGCTAATCCAACTATATATATATTATTATTATTTTTAAAAAAATCATTTGAGTTAGTCAAAAGCTATATACCCACAAAAGCATATTTTTTGAAAGATGCCGATTCTCCCCGCTCGGGCTTAATTAATCAAAAGGAAAAAAAAAGGGAGATGTCTATTTTATTTTATAACTTGAAAAATTATGCTTATAAAAACTGAGTCAGGTTGCATAAAGTTAGCATCCTATGTTCGCAAAAACTCGATTTTTATCTATATATTCATGTATTCCCAAGTTTTGTTCCAATTGTAAGAATGTGATTTGAGAATTTTTTTTCTCTCTCCACCATTTTTCATAAATGAAGGTTTATATGTCACATGTGATGCCACACGAAGATTTGGAGGTAATATATAATCATGCTTCTTGGGTTAAATTGATAAAATAATAATAATAATAATAATAATAATAAGCTTATATATAATCATTTGATATGTTGGAACAAAAGAATTTGAGAAAATTTAAGGTTATATATCAACCTTATAAGGAGCAAAAACGGTTACAATCGTTTACCTTCTATTAGTTTATTTACATATATATTTTACTAAGTTAACTTTGTATATTTTTATCATCTTCCCTAAGTTAGTTTTAAATATACATCCTTATAATCATAAGGCACGGGCCCACCACCTAGTGTCATATATACGATGATACTAGGAATACCGCATATGATTATTAGATACACAATCATTGTTCCTATAAACTATAATTTGAATTAAGAGTTTTCATTTCTCAAAAAAATCCTTCGTTAAAATTCAAAACTTTTGCAGTAAAGAGATGGAACATTTCAGTACAAAAATATTTTGAAAACGGATTACACATTCTCTTCTTTTTCAAAGGAAAAACACATTTCAGTAAGAAAGTTTTGAAAACGGATGGCATATCTTTCTTTACTTTTCTTTTCTTTTTAAAGGAAAAGATGGATGGCATATTGATGTCTAGCATTATAAATGATTGGCTGAATTACACTTTTAATGTCTGTGAAATTTTCCATCTACCAAATTAATACTATATATTGTTTTTGATAATTTTAGTACCTGATATATACAAAATGTTACAATTTTGATCCGGTGGCCAAACGATGACGTTAGGTTTGAGACGGTAAACTCACGTGACCAGTATTTTTTACAATTTGATCTATTTTTTAATGCCACGTCATCATCTTTATTTTCTCACTCTTTTCTCTCGTCTCTCTTTCTCTTTCTCTTTCTATGTCTCTTTCATTCATCTCTCTTCTCTCACCTCTCTTTCTCTCGTCCTCTCCCTGTCTCTCCTAATCTCTCCCCGCGCCCCCTCCCTCCCTTCCTCTCTCTCTCTCTCTCTCTCAGGGTAGACTTGGGGCCTGTTTTTGGAGGACCCCGCAACAGTCTTCTTAGGGAGCAAGAGAATGTGAATATTGTCTAATTGAGACATACAGTAGAATAGATAGCAGTGGGGGAGAAAATAGAAAAGAAAAGTGGGCAAAAGCTGAGTGGAACAAAAAACCACATTCTCTTAGCAAAGGTTACAGCGTAATGCTCTGTTTTTTCCTCTAATCGAAAGCTACAGAGTTGTTAAAAGCTCACTCTCATGCATCGCCAATAGATGTTTACGTGCATCCATTATACATAGACTCACTAAACTATACTAATACAATCAAGACTTCAAACCCTATCAAATTAAGACTCTTAACAATACTAAACTTCTAATTAGCCAACCCCAATAGATGTTTGTTTATAGGCCAAATTACATTTTGATATCCTATAGTTTCAGGTATTAGTATTCTGTAGTTTCAAAACCAGGCAATTTAGTCCGGACCATCAAACACCGTTAGCTCGAGTCACGGAAAACCAGTCACGTGACCGGTTTTCACCGGTGCCCCGCGACCAGCATCACGAGCGTCACCCTTTGCGCCAAGATCTGCCACTTCACGACCGTAGAGCTCGCCGAGGAGATCCCTAGCACCACGAGGGTCAGCACCTCCGCCATCTTCTCGATATCCTCTCTCTCGCTTGCCGCCGGCCTCCACTCCATCGTATACCCATACCCGAAATCCTCTCTGTCATCACCCACCCTATCTCCACCCTCCATCAGTCCACCACTTGGCGTTGCTCACTTGCCGGGGAGGACACCGTCGTCCTTTGCTACCCTCTCCACGGCGACCCCGTTGTCTTACCCGGTTGGCTCGTCGCTACTTGCCACGCCCACCACACCTCCATCGCCCGGCTACTTGGCGCCTCTTTCACCAATTCACTACTCTATCTCGTCTACGAGTACATCCCCGGCAGCAACCTCAGGTTCTGCCTCCGGAACATCATAAATCCTAGTTTTACACCTTTGTCCACCTGGCTATCTCGGATCCAGACCACCGCCGACCTTGCCCAGGGACTCAAGTACATGTTAGGATCTAGAATGGAGGAAGAAGAATAATAATACACGGACACGAGTTTTTACGTGGTTCACCCCAGAATAGGGCTATGTCCACGGAGTCGCTGGAGGTTTTCCACTATCTCAGAGGCAAAAAAAGCCAAATTATATCATACATGACGGCCGCCCATACACACCCTCATATTCTAGGGTTTCGACACACAAGGTATAGAAAATTACATAAACTACCCCTATCAACAGATACCAAATCCGTTTTTGTTCCGAGGGCGCTGCCCCCGGAGACCCCCGCCTTGACCGAGCAGGTCGATCCCCGCCTTGACCGAGCAGGTCGATCCCCGCCGGGGCGCTGCCCCGGACCCCGTCAGCTCTGTGTAGTGCGTCATGGTCGGGTCTGGAATGATCAGGCTCCACAAACTCAACAGTACATCCACGACCAATCTTCCAGCACTGTGCATAACCGGGTCAAGAGCTCCGCAGTCATTATCGTTGTGCACAACCAAAGCGGTGGTCGCGGAAGAGAAGTAGGAGCGGACGAAGAAGGATAAGGAGGGGTGGGTAGGGAAGTCAGAGAGGTCGAAGGGGTGGTGGAGGAGAGGAGGGACTTGAGGGCAACGGTCCAGGAGCAGGTGTCGCAGGCTCGGCGGGAGAGGAAGCAAAGGAGGGGGCGACCAAGTGCCTGATTTGGGTCTACGAGTCTGCCTCTGACCGCGGCCTGGGCGGTGGTGATGGGGATCACATGAGAGGCCACGGGCGGCTTGTTGCAGCCTCCACCATTCGAATCATGCCGCCGCCGTCATCTCCTCCACTTACCATCATCTTCACCACCACACCACCCCCATGCCGTCGCCATCATCAACTTGTTGTCGCCTCCACCATCCGTATCACACCACCGCTGCCATCTCCCCCACCACCGCCATCACCACTCACCACCACAGACTCCACCCTTCCTTCGTCGTGTCCCATGGCAAGCCGACCCCGACGAGGTAAGATGCCGATGGTGGGAGCTCATGGGACATCGGATCTAAGCTGTCACGACTTCGTTGGACGCCGAACATCCCCCAACCCGTGACGGATGCTCTCTCTCTCTCTCTCTCCCTCTCATACCTCTCTCTCTCTCTCTCTTTTCCCACGTCATCAAAGTAGTTCAAAACCAGTCAAAACCATAGAAGAAAACCATTCAAAATGAACACAGTGATCGGTTTTCCATGACTTATGCTAACGTCGTTTGACGTTATGGACTAAATTGCCATGTTTTGAAACCATATGATAGTTTTATGTGATTTTGAAAGACGAAGGGTATGAGAATGCTAATTCTTAAAACTACATGATATCAAAAGTGTATTTTGGTCTTGTTTATATATCATTCAACAGTGAATGTTGGAGATTATTTACTCCGTCATTGGCGATGGTGACCGTCCCAAGAAGAAGATTGGAGAGCTCTTCAGCGTTCCTCACCGCCAGTTGGATGTGCCTGAGCACTATCCTTGTCTTCTTGTTCCCTCGATCGCAGCATCCCCAGCGACCTTCAAAACTCGCTCCTTTTCATGTACTCTATCTAACACGGATACAAGAGAGCCACATAGAGGGAGAGAGAGATTAAGAGAGATAGAGAAGGGGGGATTTGAGAAAGGAGGGGGAGAGAGATGAGAGATCGGATGCCGAGATGAGATAGAAAGAACTAGTCATGCGAAATTGACCGGTCCGAATCTAATATCGTTTCGTTTTGGCCGCTGGATAAAAATCGTAATATTTTGTTAATATCAGGTACTAAAACTATTAAAATCAAATATATATATACACCAGTCTCTTTGGTACGCGGGGATTTTATTATAATTAAAAGTGTAAATCAGCCTAAATATAGTAAATAATTTGGTGGCTGAGGTTGATTAGAAGCCGTGCAACGAATGTGGAGGAAAGGACAAATCGGTATCCCACGGGCTCTACTGTTCATAATGCGGCGGACCTATCCATCCCCTTTGCGGCTTTATTTACATGCCTACTTGCTTGTTTTTCTAATCAATTAATGGGTCCTTAGTGCTCAAATAAATATTCATCGAGGGACCTATATATATAAACAATGTTTATATTAGAGATTGGCAGTCGCATACAGAAAAATATTTATTTTTGAACTTTAAAATTGGACTTCTGATCGTGATGTAACCGCTCATCATCCTAATTCCAGCGATCAAGCACCTGGTTGTAGGTTCATTACCGAATCATTGTCTCGACTCAATGTCAAACAGCTAGTAGCAGGTTCGACATCAATTTCAAGCAACAACCTACAAAGAACATTATATTGTGGCCATCATCATAGTTTGATCTATTCTCCATATGACATATGGTCATTGGTATTTTATCATTAGAGCAACCTGGATGTATGGTCATTGGTATTTTATCATTAGAGCAACCTATCGATGTAACCACTCACCGTCCTAATTTAGCATCAAGCAGCTAGTAGTAGGTTCAATACCAAATTATCATTTTCACTCAATGTCAAACAACGTTCAATATAAACTTCAAGCAATAACCTATATGTACCGTTTGGTTGCGGGATAAACAATTTCGGAATTGGAGATGATAGAGATTAGAATACTGGGATAAATAGTGAGATATATGTGGTATTTGGTTGAAAAGCATGGGTAAAATGGTAATGTTTGGTTGAAAAGTAGAGACAAAGTAGTAATGTTTGGTTGAAAAGTGAAAATGTTGAGATAAAGTAGTAATGATTGATTGAAAAAGAAGAGAAAATATAGTAATAATTGGTTGAAAAATTGGGATAAAATGGGTATAGGAATGGGGATAAAAATGGAGATTAGAGGATGTTTGGTTGCAATGCAGGGATAAAATGGGCTAAACCAGGGATATGGATTCTCTATCCCTGAACCAAACAAGTCCATAAAGAACATTATATTTTGTCCATCATCATCGTTCCATCTATTCTCCATATGGCATATGGTCATTGATATCTTATCATTAGAGCGACTTATCATGTTCAATATTCGAACTTATCCTCTAATAAATTTTGATTTTCCTAATAAATTTCATTGTTTTAAACAACATGGAATTAAACTACAAAGAGAAAACTATAGTGTCTTCCAAACTTGTTGGAATCTTTTATCTTTTATTCACCCTAAGCGTATAAAAGTTTGGAATTTAACATATTAGTCCCTCAAATCTTAGTTAATTGTATATTAACATTGTCATGTGATGAGAGCTCGGAAACAAACATAGTCTTGATGTAGTTGCTGATATTTATAGTCTAGATTTCTTTGTGGACTAGAAAATTCGGAAAGGGTTTTAGAAGAACAAGATTACAATATTTCAAGTAATACTATGTAGCAAGACTAGCTCTTTTTATAATCAATTTATAATGTATTATATATTAATTTTAATGATATACTTTTAATAGTTGCTTATGCATAAAGAAGTATCAATTACAAAATTTAAATTTATACAACATTGCTTACATTTGATGACGTCACAAGAAATTAATTGAACTAGCTGTGTTTGTTTTTTATTGAAAGCAAAACAAAAAGAAAACTCATGAATAGATTATTTTTCAACCAGTGATATCATATCATATCATATTGTTTGTTAACTTTAATCACTCAACTCAAAGCGATAACAAAGACAAGACGATATGCATTTATCAATATAGCCCATAACTTTTTAGATTAATAAAAAGGTAATTTCGAGGGGCCCATTTTATTCGGTTTGCAATAATTTCCAATGGAACGGTCCTCAAAGAAACAAATCAGACAAATAAAAGAAACAATACCAGTCAAAAAAGCTAGATAGAGGCTGCAGTCAAACTACAAACTCTTGTTTCTCCATCAAGTTGTACACATCAATGTGGCATATATTTTGTGGGATTGCGAGGTAGATATTGTAATTCCAATCATTGCTTAATTGCCAACAACAAGATTATTTACACTGCTCATGCCAATTGTCAAAGCACGCGAGGCGAGGAGGGAAATTAAAGCCATGATGAGACTATGAGAGAGTGAGAGAGACATACATACAGCATATTCTTAGCTCCTTAATTAGCTAGCTCTAGCTCTAGTGGTTTTATGTGAGCCATAGAAATAAAGGAATGGAATTAAACCACCGAAAGAGAGATGGATCGATCAGTGGTACGACCTCGGAATCCATCAACTCTTTATTTCAGCATCCAGCTGCAGTCTATTCAATCAAAACCATCTCAAGAATATATTCCAGAACTCTCGGAAATACTCTCTGGGATGGAAGCTAGAGACTGGTTAATTGAACCTCTTTTTTTTATAGATTCTGAAAGCTGCGTGTCATCCAGGCGTTGAATTGGATGGGGATAGATAGCTATATATATAGCTAGTTAGCTAGGATTCCTTCCCTTCTTCCTAGTATCCAATCCAATCCGATCCAAATCCAATTCAATCCAATCATGCACTGATGCACATGCAATGCTTTCTTTACGTCCCTGCTCATGTATTGTTGATGGGAACCAGCTGTGCTTCTTTTGGTTCCTATATTTAATTTGCCATTAATTGTAGCTAGGCCTTGAAATGATAGCTGACAATAGTTTGATCCCGGCCATCAATGCACAATTCGACGACTGAGATAAGTTATTGCAGGGCCTGCAACCCCCTGTTAGCGCACCCCTCTTCTTGGCTCATGCAAACATCTCATCCATGAATGATGATATATGAATGCCTACCCCCGCCAACTGCTGGCATAAGGCATTGGTCATCCACCAATCAGTGATGTATATGCATGCTTTATATGGAACTTGAAATTAGCCAGTATATACTGCATGTCGCAGCGCAGGGTTGCATGGGTAGAGCTTGTAGGCTTCATGCCACTTTGTCAAACATTAGTTTAGTGTATAAATATATACTCTGTCATGTCTTAATTTGTTGATGCTATGACCTTAATTATTATAGACAGTCAATATATAAGCTAGGTTCTCATGCACAAAAGGCTCATTTCAGTTTGGGTTAACCAAGAAAGCAAAAGTAGAAGAAGCCATTTTCTACTGGTCATGGTCATCATGGTCGTCGATTCCATTTTTTCTTTTTTATTTAGAAAGAAGAGTTTTCTAAGGAATATTTTTACAAGAGGATTAATTACATCTTTAACCACCTCATTTACGCGGTCTAAGTATGCATGTTTTACTTTTAGGTACACCTAGCTAGTAGTCGACTTTTTTCCATATGCTTACGATCGATCACAATTCACACATTCACACGTACGTGAGTTTAGTTGCAAATTTACGTTTTGTTAACTTCACCAATTAATCAATCATCTCTGACACAGTCCTTCCAATGCCGTACGTGTTCACTTAATTATCAGTCGTCAACAATATTTAAACGATGAGTTTATATATATATATATATTTATAATACAGTGTAACAAGTCTTCGTGGATACATTAATCCCTATGTAGCTACCCTAATGCACGCGTCTATGTATTAGGAAATGTCATTAATTAGCATATATATATAGAACTGTTATTAGTTAAGAAGATTAATTAATTAACTTGGGTCTCTATCTTATAACAAAGCAAGTTCATATATATATACAAACGGGGGTGGAGAGAGAGAGACCGAGAGAGAGAGAGAGATAGATACATGCATCCGATCGTTTCTTTATTCGTTTACAAATAGTCAGCTCCGGCCGGTTACGCATGAAAAGGACATTTCATGATAGGAACTAGACGAGATAGGGTGCCGGGAAAATGATCGTCAGCCGGGGGCCGACATAAGCCAAATTAAGGCTAGCAAACAACATTAGCTGCTGATGATGAGTTGGAAAAACAAAAGATATGACGAGATTCAAATGAAGCAGAAGTGTCACTCACCATAGATGGAAGTCCACTGATTGATTGCATTTTTTAGGGTTATTTATATATATGTGTGTGTCCTTGAAAATTCACACACATATATATATATATATATATATCCATGTAAATATCAATAAAATCTAAACCATACCCCCTTCATCTTCACAACGTTAAAAATGCTCTATAAAACGATCATTTTGTCATTAGCATACCATTCTGAGTTAAATCTTAATAAATATGAATAAATGATAAAATGGTCATTTTATAAGACATTTTTAATTTTGTGAGAACGAAGGGTTATGGTTTGAATTTTTTTTATGTTTGCGGGAGAATGTATATAATATAAGGGAATATATAGGGGTATGCTTTGAGCTTATTCATGGCTGATGACAAGTCAAAGTAATAGGCTTGTGTTACTATTCTATTGTTTGATTTAAGTATAGATATATAAGCTCATCTCTTCTAGTCAACTTTTAACTTTTGAGTTGGGTGATCAAAATAAAATAATATGATATCATAGTTGAGTTGATCTCTTCTATGTGAGTGTGATGATTCATGTTCATTCGACCCCACACGTAAGATGACGTGTCAACCTGCAGCCTTGAAATACAAATATGAAAGCTCACCTTCTGATCATCAGCTCAGCATACACTAGACACATAATTAATTAATTTAACGCGATTAAATACATCAATCTTTTAAGATTGGCATCTTTGTCAATGGATTGAATGTTTAAATTATCAGATTTTCTTGTGATTTAAATGCTTTGAGGAGGGCATAGGTTTCCTATTCAATAATTGGATACCCAAGAACTGGCAAAGTCCACTACTAGCTAGAATTAATAAGACAGGCAAATTAGGTACAGTGAGAGGACTCGTGGTCGTGGGGTGCTCATGGAAAGGTTTTGGGTCAAAGAAATCATTCACACATGCATCATACCTGGACCATTCACAGGGGATTCCCCTGCGGCCCCAAAACCGAACCCCAGCTTTTACATTACTACCACCACTAGCTTGAACCATCCTGATCTCTTCCTCTCCCTATAAATAGCACCTCTCATTACACTCCTCTCAACTCCATTAACCACCTCCATCCCCTCTCCATACCCCTTTGAGCTAGCAGAGAGGCTAGTTGACCACTTTAGTCATCTCTGTCTCTGCTGATGGCTATATTGGATGCAATGGTGGAGAGGAAGAAGGAGGAGGAGTTCCCGGACAGCAAGTGCATGAAAGGAGTGAGGCACCTCTACGAGAGTGGAATCACAAAGTTGCCCAACAAATACATCTTCCCGGCTCCGGAGAGGGCTGGCGCCAAGAAAAGAGCTGCAGACATCAACCTCAAGCTGCCGGTCATCGACCTTGCGATGTTAAATACCCCGCGTCGATTCCAAGTCATCGAATCATTGGCAAAAGCTTGCGAAGAATACGGCTTCTTTCATGTATGATATAATCTCGATCTTAATTTTGCCATTGTTTAATTTGCTATCAGAACAAGTCTCATCATGCAGTGCAGAGTCATGCATTGTTTTGCTAACAACAATTTGATGCGCTATATATATATAGGTTGTGAACCATGGCATGTCTACGGAGGTGATAAGAAGGATGATAGATGTGAGCAGGCGGTTCTTCGAGCTGCCTTACGACGAGAGGAAGAGTTACATGTCGCCGGACATCAGAGCTCCGATGAGGTACGGGACCAGCTGGAACCAGGTTAAGGATGAGGTGTTCTGCTGGAGGGACTTCTTGAAATTGAGCTGCCAACCTTTGGATGCTATGCTCCGACAGTTGCCCTCTTCTCCTGTGGATCTCAGGTGAAGCCCCTAGTACTACTCTTTGTGGGACCTCTTGATCCATTGGTGCTCCGAGACCAAGCTCTGTTCTCATGACCTCTTTCTTGTAATTAAATTTTGCAGGGAAGAGACCACGTCGTACGTCAGGGAGAACAGAGAGCTGTTCCAAGTCCTCATGGGAGCCATCCTGGAGACACTGGGATTGGACGCCGGAATTGTCCAGGAGTTCGACCAAGGGACGCACCTGATGGTGGTGAATTGCTACCCGCCGTGCCCGGAGCCCAGCCTGACGCTGGGAATGCCGCCGCACTCCGACTATGGCTTCCTCACTCTCCTCCTCCAGGACGAGGTCGAAGGCCTCCAGGTCCAGCACAAGGACGAGTGGATCACCGTCGAGCCGGTCGCCGGCTCCTTCTTGGTCAACATCGGCGATCACCTAGAGGTGAGTGCAGGCTTGACACATGAATCCATGACTGATATTAATCGATCTTAGAATTAATAGAATTGAGTACTGATGATGATGCACCCACCCATTGATATATATTTGATATGTTGAAGAGGGCCATGTCATGTGCATGTGTGCTGTGTGCTGTGGGCTGTGGGCCGGCGCCGGGGAAACAAATACAGTTGTCACTGCACAGTCTGCACAAACTCATTTGTTTCTGTCTCAGTTCCAGCTGTGATGCCCGGTTTCAGAATTCAGATAGATAATAATCCAGCATATTACGACAGTAGCAGTGTAGCACTGCACTCAAAGCACTACCCTTCAGTAATTAATTAAATTTTTTTTTTTTTTTGTTTTTATACTTCTCCGCGTGCCTAATTAATGCAATTAGTTTATGATAATAAATAATAATATTAAAAAAATTCTGAATTAAAGATGATATAACTAAGTTTCAATTAGTAATTAATTCTGGCACAAATTAAGCACACGACCAACTCATCACTAGTTTTTTTTTTTGCTTCAGATTTTTAGCAATGGAAGGTATAAAAGTGTGCTACACCGAGTGATGGTCAACGCGTGGAAGTCGCGGGTCTCGATCGCCTCCCTCCACAGCGTCCCCTTCCAGGCCGTAGTCCGGCCATCGCCGGGGCTGGTCAGCGACGACAAGCCGAGGCTCTACAAGGACACAGACTTCGCCTCCTTCCTGGACTACTTGTCTTCCTGTGAGCCCAAGCACAATAAGTTCTTTCTAGAATCTAGGAAGTTGACCTTCTAGCTAGCTAGAAGGTGATGGCGAAAGAGTCAATGCATGCCAAACAATTATGCTTCAAGGTGGATCCGAGCAGCTGTTTATATGCATTTGACTAGTTCATACGTACACATATATATATGTGCTGTTTTCTTCTTCTTCTTCTCTTCTTTTCTTGCTAGCTATCACTGCATGCTCATTAATTTGCAACTCGATCGTTTGTGTATTTGGCTGCTGAAAACGGTAGGCCTGCATGGTGATCTCAATTCTCGGATATATATATATATATCCTGTTGATAGCTAGCAAGATCTGAATGTCCTGTTTGTCTATGTCCGGAAGATGTAGCGTCAACTGTGCGCGCGGTGTGGTCTACCACTTTTTGCTATGAGTATGTCCTGTTTGTCTATGTCTCTCGATCTTGTAATAGGCCAACGGATGCGCTAGCAAAATGATGTAGAATTAACTCGTCCAGTCTCAGCTAGGTCCGTGGTGATGGAGGTCTCAGTTGGGTCCGTGGTGATGGACTTAGCAGGGTCAATGGCATCATGTAGTCTGGGTTGCTTGTAAGCCATTTGGCTCACCTCCTAAAAAAAACCAAAAAAGCTAGCAAGATCGGAATGAATGTCTGATGGACCCCAAGAGGGACGTACCACTGGTAATGAAAAATTGAGCCAGATCTATAGATCCTGAAGGCCCCACTAGTATCAAAGAGGAGGAGACACTAGTTAAAGATGCTCTATTAATGCCACTATGAGGTCGCGAATAGAGCCAGGTTTTTCTTCCCACAAAGAGAAATAACACAATCATCTAAGTTTTTTCTAAGCTTGAATTGATAAAGAATATTTTCTTCTTTTGAAAAAGTTAAGCCAAAATATTAGTACAAGCTAGATACAAACCCACCACCACCGTCTCTCAAATATCAGACTTAACATGATATCAGAGAGAGCAAGAGCGTATGAGTCGGAATCCCTTATTTCCATAATGAGTCATGTCAAGCCGCTCTTAAAATTTATGATGTTTTAATTACAACTGAACACTCATGCCATTTATTTCACATCTTAAGACACCTGAGTACTATTATTTGTAAAGGTTGAACCTTGATTCAATTGTGTAGAAAGCATTGCCTTTAACTTGTACTACAATGGAGAATCTGGATAACATTGTGAGAGCCAGCCATCATCTTAAAATAACATGTAGCTTTGGGAAAGTACAAGAGATAGAAAGAAAAGCTTTAATGATCATCCAATTAGATATGCACAATTATGAAGCATCCAATGACCCCCGCACCCCCCCCTCCCCGCCCACACACACACATTACCAATTCCTATAAACCCTTCTCATAAAGGGGTCCACCGCTTACTAAAATATCACGGGACCGCCCGCATCCCAAAGCAATCGGACGGCTCTAAGCTTCTCCAGCCGCTATAAGATTCCGATTGCCAGGCGAAGCCGGAGGCAGCATCTACGGCGTCAGCGAGAGAAAAGCACGAGTTGGCGCCACCCGGTATGCCGCCTCTAGGGTTCAGCCTAACTAACTGGAACCCAAACGCACCTGATTCCACCGTTACTCAATCTAGATCGAGCACGCGAATCGAACTCCACTATGACCCAATGATACGTTGCCACGTCCATAGCCTAAAAGTTTAAACCTAGCTGTGCTACGACCAATTAAACTATAGATGTAAGAAGAGAAAAGGATCGTACTCACTTGCGTATCCAACCTTCTCAAGCAAGCCATAGCGATGGCGGAGATCGTCCCGGGGCCAATCCTAGCAGTCCAATCACGGCAAGATCAAGATGGTGGTGGCATAGCTCGAATGCCGGTCATAGACGGCGGCGACGGCTGTCTATGCCGGACGCCGACGTCAAAGGAGAGCAAGATACCGGCGGTCTCGAGGAGCTGCCCGCCGGCGGCGCCGATGAAGAAGCCGAGAAGGGCGGTTCTTTGCAAGCGGAGGCTTTCGGAGATAGAGCTGTTCCGGGTCGAAGCCAACGCGCTGGACCGGCTGTTCCGGTGGAGAGATGATCAGCAGAGCACGGCCCCTCCTTCTTCTTCGGATTCGTCTCAGCTTTTGAAGAAGCTAAAGCAAGCTAGTGATCAAGAAGGCTAATGGGATGGATGGAAGCAGATTGATTGATCACATTAGCAGTTGGCAATTCCATTTCTTTTCTTCTTAATTTGTTAGGTGTGTCTCACGTGTGGGAGTACTGTATTAATTGATCGATGTTGGAGTTTTATCTTTTATGGTAGAGTATATATACCTATGTATATGTTATTGTGTAATGAGAATAAGGGAATTGTTGGAATTTAGTTTTATTTTGGAACCGATGAGATGCTATGATCCTAGAGGAAAGATTGAGAGGGATAGATCATAGAAGAGGGGAAGCGGGTGGGGAGTAGGTGTTTGGTTTTGAAGCTGGTGAGAGTAGTTGTATATATAGAATCTAGGTTTCATTGTTGAGTAGTTGAGATGATCAAGATGCCTATTTTTATTGTGACTAGTTGTGTCCATCATCACTATTCTATTTAAATGCGCCTGTTTTCAATGTAATCCTTGCCCACATAACATAATGAGAGAGAGAGAGAGAGAGAGAGAGATGCATCAACAAGAACTCAACAGCAACTTTGCAACCAATCAAATAATTTTCATGGACCATTGCAAGTTGGATTCTTTTCTGTTCGTAAGAAGTAAATGGACACACACAGTCTTTTGAGTTGATACATGCAAATTTAAGAATGATTCTTGTTCTTGATATAAACACAGCTCAAAAGTTTGCGTTCAAGTAGATGCATCTTTTGTCTACGATCACAATGTAGCTGGTTAATTGGGGTGTGATAAGCCGTGACAAGCATGATAGCATTTTGAGGACGGCTTCGAATATGGAAGTGGTGGCCTCTGTTCTGTGAAGGCTGCCGAGCTAGCAGTGATTCTTTTTGGTGTGTGTTAGACTGTTTGGCCTATGTTATCATCTGCTCCATATCAGAACTGTACAAATAATTAAATTCACACTCTTTCAGGCCGATAAACACTGTATTCCAGCAAATTGGCCCAACCAACTTAGCTATGCCTCAAATTGGCCCAACTTAGCTATCACATAAAGCTCTTGGTTTTTACCAAAAAAAAAGACAACAAAAAGCAGGGAAAAGAAGAGGCTCTATAAGAAGATAGCCAGATAGGAGTGCAATTTCTGAAGATAGGGTTGATCAAGACCTCTAACCACAGACACACCATGAGATGAGATAACCTATCTACAGACATTTTTGGATGAGATGCCCACAATCACTGATAGTTCTTTCATTAACGTCAGAGAGTATGGACATCAGCGTCAAATGTCTACATCAAATGGAACAAAGAAAGTGCATGTAGCACAGGCCTTCTTAGTTAGATGTCCGTGTCATGGTGGGCTTGTCGCAGTGGACTCCAAAATCCTAACCTTTCTTGATAACAACTTTAGAGCGTCCGGCTTGTTTCATTCTAAAGTATTATAGAAACAGTGAAGAACCCATGCTAGGTCAGTTGGTGGTGGCTAGACTGGTAGGTACTGTTTTGGAAGCATAAATTCCACATCTTCATATACAATATGGAGATTAACTTAATTCAAAATGGCGTTTACGGCTAGGGAAAAAAACATAGATGTAAACCCAACACCCTTCTAATCATCCACCTACACTTAAATAATAAGCCAAGCGAATGGTTGTCAAGAAAGGGACGTCTAAACACATACCTACCTGTCTTCCATACAAAATACACGCATATAATGTCTAATAATTTCAATCACACAAACGTAGGCATAGGCACATATAATGTTGTATTCTTAGCTTAAATTCACAGCCATAAGCCTTACTTTTCTACGTTTAAAGCCAGTGTGGTCCTCCATAAAAGGACCCAAGTGGTCCTGGAAAGGGATAGAAGGCCCACAGGAGAGAGTGCTAAGAGGAAGGCCCAAGCATAGACAGATGTCGCTAAGCCCAATCGCCATGCCATTAAAGTTGGCAAGTGTGGGCTATTCAAATAAAATAAGCATATAGAGTAATCAATAGAATTAAAGGTCTAACCTTTTCCGCCACCGGAGAACACACCCCACCCCACCCTCCCTTCTTCCCTCGTCCACCACCTTCCTTCCTACCATGTGGGGGTGGTGGCCATGGCCGACCTGTAAAGCCACTTATATTAAAATTCAAAACCAAACGTCCCAAATCTAAGTAAGAGGGATGGGGTTTTATTATTAATTTGGCACATGAAGTGGTGCTACCGAATGAAGGGATTTCGTAACAATTTGTTTTTTGAATTTTGAACCAAATGGGAGAAAGAAAGACGTTATTCTCGCCGCCGGGGTTTTGGTTTGCTTAGTTGTGGGTTTTATGTGTAAATAAGGAAAGAATGGAGGGGTAGGATGGGGATTTTGTATGGGGTTAGGAGGCCAGAGGGGAGCGGTGGGGAACGCCCTTTCGCCGCCTCGAGTTGGGAGGGAGAGGCGTGGGGAGGCGGATGTCGTGCCCCGCACCCTCATGCGATCCCTCGCCGCTTCTCCTCGCCGCCGATGATCCCTCGCTGCTTCTCGCCGCTCCCTTGCTCTTCTCACTTCCTTCTCCTCCTTTGCCGCCGCCGCCGCTCACTCCCTCCTCGCCGTCCTCCTTCAGCACGAAGCACGCGTTGCCATTCCGCTTTATTCCAACTAGCTGGAGATTTTAGAGAGAGATTGGGGTTAGGATTGGAATGGCATCGATCGGGAGTGATCGGGGAGGGGATGGAGGTGGGGGACCTTGCAGCCGAGGGAGCAAAATCGGAAGGGGTCAACGAGGGAACGGGCGCAGATCTCGCAGGCGTGGGGGGAGGCGGGCTTGGAGGCGGCTGCGCCCCCGCGAGGCTGCGGCCGCTCGTTGAGGAATAGCACCCGCGCGCTGTTGATCACGTACGTCTGCACGCCGCTGATGTCCAGCACCCTCTGTACCTCCGACACTCTCACCACATCGTGGTAGGACGACCTCCTTATCTATACAATCCACAATATCAATAAATTTTTGATCCAATGCGATCAAACACAATGGAAGAAGGGGGCAATAGAGTAGAGATAGCGGGTTGGGGGGACCTGGATGACGCGGTGGCCGGCGTGGCGGTCGGAGCGGCAGTAGAAGCAGCTGGCGGGTGCGGGGGCGCAGTCGAGGCAGTACATGTTGCACTCGCTGCGGGCGGCGTCGGCATGGTGCGGGCACGCCGCGAAGAATGGCGTCGTCAACAGCGGCTCCAGCCACAGCGGCACAAGACCCGCTGCGACCCTCCTCATCATCATCACCACCACCACCCTCGCCGCCTCATCCCCCGATCAGCGGGGGAGGACCATTGCCAATAGCAGCAGTCCACGATCAGAGAGAAGACGAGGGCGAGATCATCGGAAGACGCGGGGGTGCCTGGCTGGGTACGATCCGAAGGCGGCGGATCCGGGTAGGGTATGGGCGTGGGTTTCTTTTGGGGGTACGCTACTTGGGGGGTTCTTTGCGTCTCTTGGGGATGCTCCACTCCCTTCGGGTCGGCAACAGCGCTACGTAAAGGGTCGAGAGAGAGAGAGAGAGAGAGAGGGCGTTGGAAGGTAGAGAAGCGTGCCTCCTTCCCTTCTTTGATACTGACGCTCTCGCGTCCGTCGCACGTGGAGGCAAATGGCTTACGACGGCACCGCTGGCGTGGCGTGACGTGGTGGAAAGCTTGGGCGTCTATTGGGCCTCATCCTCTTCCGTAGCCTGGAATCCTAACTATGTCGTCTTAGGCCTTATCCTTAGAAGCCCTAAATAGGTTTAGGTTTGGACTCTAATCCTAAAGAGTCGAGCACCAAATCAAACGGATCGAGCTAGATTTAGTAGACTTGGATTCAGTGAAAGCTGAATTTCTGATTTGAATTGAGCAGGATTCTAACTTGATTTTGACCAAGAATTGAATTCTTTGAATGGAAAAACAATAAGATTACATTAGAACTTACCTTTGTGCATAGCCATTGTTAGATAACTACCAAAGGTGATACCGTTTAGTGCGGTGGGTGTAGCGGTCAAGGCTTGTAACCTCTTGTATGAGTCTTGGGTTGTATGGATATATCCCAGCTTCAGCTAGGATAAAAGGCGCAATAGCTATTTATGTGTAAGAAGATGAGAGCAATTCAATCCAAAATAAGTAACGGTTATGCGAAAGAATTTTTTTTACTCATCCAAACAAAGTACTGGCACAATAACCATTTCCCACTGGCAATAATTAAGACACAGTACAGAAACATGACAAACACAAACACATTACATGAACTCAAATCTAAAGCATCGATTTCATACGAACGTAACATTAGTACATAGTTGGACTACTCGTAGAACTCCATCACCCAGGGATTGGTGGGGGTCTGACATAGCTACTGGCTGTCATATGATGCGTGCATATACATCTATTATATATGATCGGGTGCATCCTATCACACGGATAGAGATGGTCGAACCAAATTAAGTCTAGATATATCAGACGATCAAGATAAAATCACGTGCAAGATGACGGTTATCAAGTGGTTAGAAGAGAGATGATGATTAGTGAAAGGTGGTGGTTACCGTGTCAGGTGGCATGGGGGGACGCCTAATATACATATATATTATGCATTTATATATTTCTATATGCTATGAAAATACTTTTAATATATATAACTAGGTGGGACCCCTGCCACCTGGCAGGGTAATCATCAGATTAATGGATGATTTGGTTATAAAAACCGAATTTGATTAATGGATTAGTATGGATATCATATAAGGTTAACATTATAAGGGGACGGTTATGCATAACCGTTTTTGCTCATTATAAGGTTGATGTATATTTAAAACTAACATAGGGAATATGATAAAAATATACAAAGTTAACTTAGGAAAATATACATGTAAATAAATTAATAAACTAATATAAGGGAAACGGTTGTAACCGTTATTGCTCCTTGTAAGGTTGATAATCCATAGATATATTATAGATGTACTTATGTATATACATACGTGTGTTATAAAATATATTTATAACATTCATACTATTTACAAATATGTATATCATCCTTATATGAGGCTATGCTTATAAGTAAAACTTTTGTTGTACTACGTGACGGGAGAATGTCCTAGGTGGAGCCTATGTGGCGTCTATGTGGCGTGATAATCCTAGGTTGAGAGGGTTTAGTGGGAGGGAGTTATTGGGGTGGGGTTGGTGGTTACCCTGCCATGTGGCAGGGGGCACAGCTAGTAACATATATTGTACATGCATACATAGAGCTTGTTGCTAAAAAGGTCCCTCATGTTTGCTTTTTGCAAATCAAGGCCTCCACCCGTGTTTTCTTGCAAAACAGGGCCTCGTGTAAAATATACGTGAAAAATATACACATAAACAGTTATATGCGTGTAAATGGAAGCGTAAAATCCACGAACAAAATGTATGTGCGTATATTTCACATATATTTTTTTCGAGGCCATGTTTTGCAAGAAAATATGGGTGGGGCCTTAATTTGCAAAAAGCAAATATCAGAGGCCATCTTTAGCAACTTCTGGATGCACAAATCTAGATGATGAAAGCAGAGCATATAGCTTTGACTCCGGAGAAAGCGAGCGATTCATACTCTTTAATCCACCGTTTCATGTGAGGATAGTGTATTCCATGTTGAAGGGGCTTAAGGGATTTTAGGGATAAGAAAAATGGGGTTAACTAATGAGGATAGAAAAAATCAGAGTAGTAGTGGTATGTGAAATGTGGATAAAATAGTAATGATTATTTTCAGGGTTTGTTTGGTTAGATAGGGAATCCCTATCCCGGATTAATCCTATTTTATCCCGACAATGCAACCAAACACCATATAATCTTTTTTTTTATCCTTACTTTTATCCTCATTCCTATCCTCACTTTTCAACCAATCATTATTATTTTATCCCAACTTTTCAACCAAACATTACTACTTTATCCTTACTTTTCAACCAAACATTACTATTTTATCCATGCTTTTCAACTAAATATCACACACATCCCACTATTTATCCCAGCATATTAATCTCTATCCTATTCAATCCCGTAATTGCTTATCCAGTAACCAAACGGTACCTTGGTGTTTGTGGATAAGTGTGGGGATAAGGGGGGAAAGGGGGGATAAAGTGTTGGGTCCTATCTAGTGCGCCTGCGTTGAATATAAAGTGTTGGGTCTATGATATCCAACTCACTCAATTAGATTGGGTTAGTTGTTCTTGGCTCACTAGACCAACTAGCATGGTTGATGTTATAATGGTTGGATTGGACCATTTTGTAATATAATGAGATGAAAACTATTCTCTTAAGTAGAGAGTATAGAGGTTAGAGAGGGGTTGGGTTTTCATTTCTCTGTCTTCTTCTTCATCAAGTCTCCCATGATCTTATTTTAAACGTAATTCAAAGGTCATGACTTTAATTTAAGGTTTTGAAATAACATGACCTTAAATGATATTCGACGCAAACCAAATAGCCTAAAACTGAAATTTACCCGTAACAACAACAACATTAACACTAATAAAAGCTAGTTGCAACGTACGTTGTAGCATTACATCCGAAATGTTAGTCAATCGAAAAACAATTTTCACCGGTTTGTGCCGAATTGATCAAACCCCACATCGTGGGAATCCATCCCACCTACCAAAGGACCCAATCCAAAACGGTTAGGTGGGAATTTAATTCATCCCCAACCTCTCTAACGAGTTTTCCGCGCGCGCGCGTGTGAGAGAGATAAGAGTTTCCATGCGGGTGTGCAAATTTCAGACCCTGCGAGTGGAACGTATGTTATTACTCCTGTTTCAAATCTCAAAGTCGGATGCTATTGGATATATAAATAATATCCTCATTAAGGTCTCGGATTGCTGTACAATTGGGAACCCATTTGAAATCAGCCCCAAAATTGCTATCGGGTTGGGTTTGGGTTTGTACAACAATCACGTAGAAGCCCACCCTATATAGCATGAACTTATGGCCCAGCCCGTAAAATAGCGGGCCCGGACTTCTCTGGGGTACAACATAGTCGTTGCTTGGCTGGCGTTGAGATTTCAAGAAACCCCCACCGCCACGGGTCTCGCCGCTTGATCGGAGCACCTCTCTCATTGCCGCACATCTTCGCCGCTTGATCGTCTTCTAAAATCTGCACGCCGGACGGAGGTATGTCGTAGCTCTAGTAAAATCCTAGATCTTACGAGATTCCGCTGGCGATCTAAACCTTTTCATGTGTTTGTGTCTCGGATCTCTCGACTTTTCTTCTGAAGCCTAATGTTGAATTGAGGGTTGCTTCCTCAATCTCCAACTCATTAGATGTATTTCTTTTTCTCGTTTTATTTGATTTATCGGGTTTTTGGAACGGCGATTGGGATCCAGATCGAGGTGGGATCCAGATTTTGCTGCGAGTTCAGGAAGATGTTGGTCTTATTTTATGCCCTAGGGTTTTAGCTTAGTCGACATCCGGTGCATCCATTAATTCATTTCTTTGTTATGCTAAATGTTGTTGTTTTCGTGGCATAATTTTGGTTTGTTCTCTAATTTCAGATACAATATTGCGACTTGCTAGGGAAATAACAAGCCCGTATAATTAGATTGAGGTGGATAATTAAGACGATTTGAACCCGAAAGCTTGGTATGCAGTTCATGGTTTTTTTTTCATATGCTGATTATTCTAGTGCTGAGATGGATTTTTTTTTGTTATGTTTGGTTGTAATGTTGGATCGTCCTTGTCTTTTTAATGATCTCAGGAATCGCTGAAATGAGCTGGAAATTCCCTGCTAGTTTCCTCAGGTAAGAGTTATAAAGCCATAAGAACTCGTTGGCTGCTTATAATGTGTTCTTTATGACGAGTGCAACATATTGATTCTGTGACATTTTTATAGTTTTGAAGATTATTGTGATCTTTCTGGATATTATATTGCTTAATGAGCTCCTAGATAAAAATGTTCATTCTTTATCATGTGTCAATAATGTCCAAAACACTTCTCCAATAAGGGCACTTAAATGTCCCCAGAGATACTTTTCTTGCTGCACATTTTGATGTGTGTCGGTTGCTAATGGCCTGGCCAAGCCAGGTGTCCTGTGAATAAAGAGGAGAAGAAAGCAACTTGGAAATGCATTTCCAATTGCTACAGTTGTGCATCCGCAGCCAGAATTATCATTTCCTAATATCGTTGTTCAGAGAGTATGATAACCTCATAGGCGTGAACAAGTCTGTGCCCCTTATCATTGAAAAGAAAATTATGTCTTGCAAGGCCTGGTTGTATTTGCTACTCTTAACTTGATTTATTAAAACACACTCCCACAGTCATACCTGATATGAGTCTTGACCCTTTGGGGGGCTTTTATGCCACATACGATTCACAGCCTATTCATCATTTGCAGTGTTGGGGTTATAGGAAAACAGAATGATCTCAAGCTCCTCTCAAGTTTGATTGTACCTCACTTTGTCAATAATGGATGAGAAATGCTTTTTTAACCATTATCAATTCAATGGCATCCTTGGTTGTTTCTCTTAGAGGCTAATTGAACCAGTACTCCAGCTTAGAAAATTCTTTTAGCAAGTGAGACTGTTTTTATAATAAACCTTTTTGGATGATCGAAGTCCAAATATATTGATAAGGGATATTGAGACGAATTTATTCACACAACATATTCTGCATAGAAGGCAGTGTCGCGTGCGAAGAAGAAAACTCTTGAGATGTTATCTCGTGATTCTTGGAGAGTATACTGTTCATTGGGAAAAACAGCCTCTGTATTCAAAAATTGCTCAAAATATGAAAGCCATATAGTAAAAAGCGAGCACAGATAGTGTCCTCTTCTTGCAATATGAGTTTGAGCAGACAGTTTATATGGAAAAGAAGCGTGATCAGTGTTTGTTTTGTGTTTAAGGCATAAAGTACGAAAATGATGTGTTGTGAATGCTTTCTTCCTAAAGATAATATCTTAAAGGTACATGGTTGTAACATTAATGGGACACTTTCACTGTGGCTTTTCAGGTGGGAGTTGTTTTTCACTTGAATAGGCATCCACATTTTTCAATTTTGTCTCATACAATTCTTTTTGTGCAGGGGGAATCAGGAGCAACAAACTCCATCAGATTCTCAGGATATTCCCACACAGTCTTGGTATCCTCCATCAGTAGTTAGTTCAACCTCCCGTCCTTCCACATCAAGCAGCTCCTTAAGTGCTGGGGCGCATCAAAGAGCTTCTGATCAGCCACCGTCTCCATCACATGGGCAGCCTTCTCCTTCTGAAGCAGCGAGCATTATTGCTCGTTTGAGGGATAAAAGGTAAATTTGTGTCCCATAATATATGCTAAATGTGAAATGTATTGCATTTATGCCTACATTCATCCAAATATATCCCCTTGGATAGTCGGGTTTATGAAAGTTACCTAACGTCTACAACCATCTATTAATTAACTTAAGCATGTTAAGATTTTAGCTGAGCTATGTACAATCTGAAATGCTCCCAAATATTAAAGTTGCCTTGGTACCTATGCCCTTTCTGCTTGACGGAACTACCTCCCTTTGCTGCCGCCACCATTTCCTCGGCTGTGTTTGTGTATCTAGCTCCTCCGTCTTCCCTCTCCCTTGGGTAAATCTCATGTCACTTCCTAAAGCAAAAGGCAAGGAGGGAAGGGGATTGAGCTTTTACAAGGTCGGAGATGCCTTTGGAGGAGGCGAGGTTATTTGGTAAAAGGACGTCTTGTGATTACCTTCTAGTGGAACAATGAGTATTCTTCTTGTATTTCAGAAAATTAACCTGACTAAAGATATGATATTATCGTAACTATGGACATATGATATTTTGAAATACTAGGACTTTTAAAGGTTAGATTTGCTATTTTCCCGACTTTCTCTTCTCCCGCGTATTATTATCAACTTTTTTTTTTGAGGGGAACATATTATTATCAACTTAGGTCTCTTCTTTTGGGTTTTAATGTGCAGATACCATGTTGGGCAAAGGTTTAGCTTGTTTTTAACTCCATATTTTTTCAATTCAAAATTTTTCTCTGCTTGTAGGTTCATGTCTTTTGAATATTCTACAACTGTTCAGCACATGTACTGTTTTTTGCTAAACTGGTTGATTAGCTTTGTTAGTATGGTATTCTTTACATGCGGCCACTCAATGTCCTTTTATTCTTGTCATTCTAAAAGTAGTTTGTAGGCATAGTGTTTTTTTTTCCTTTTTTTTAAGAGCTAGTTTCTTGCTGGATCTTCTTTTATCCAGATCGTGTTAGGATTGGGTCTTCGTTTATTACCTTTTTTCAATGATGAGAAATGAAATTGCTGGAGCCGAAATGTTTCCTATACTCAACTCTGCTATCTCGATCTTTGTCAAATTTTATGAAGAGTTGGGGAAATCTAAAATATTTTTGCTGGTTTTTTAAGAAGAAAAGTTGCTGATTTTCTGCATTCATTGATTCTTGTATCAGAGATTTCCTTTTCTAGAGCAATGCTACTTTCTTGCTATTCGAATAAGTGTAATATTTATACAGCAGAAGGTCTAGAAGCAAAATATTTCAACTCAGAAATTAACCATCTATTATTCTTCTATGGTGAAATATCCATTGGTGGATATAGGTCTAATATTGAATCCAGAGTCCATACTGTATTTCGAATTCGTCATCCACCTGAGTTCCTCATGAATGCTCCTTTATCTTTCTTATCCTAGGTATCATTCTTGGCAGGAAGTGGAATTATAGAAAAGAAACCATATGGCTTTCACAGTATAGGTAGACTGGTCAAAGGGGTTTCTAATGGCCAAAGTTAGGGTCTTCTGTGGCTGAGACATTCAGGGCTCTGAGTTTTTTGAGGGGTGTAAATCCAGTAGTTATCATGCATGGATGATCTGTAGTAGGATGTTGAACAAATTTTGTCTGGATCTCGACACGGACGACACTGCTTCTCGGCGGCCTTGCGACATATGGTGACTGCAAGGACATGCAGCTATTCTGTCCAAGATTCTCCTGGAGATCTGGCACACCATGAGAACCACTGGAAGTTACAACCCTGTGACGGCAGAGCTGCCCCAACCCTAGCCATTTTAAACCTCTCGACACGAGTACCTGTTTTAAACCTGATATTAATTCCATCTAAAATTTAACATCAGCATTGAAACCTTTGATGAGAGCCTTACAGTTTAAAATGTGAATTTCATTATCCAGATTCTATTGGATGGTAATTGAACAGTGATTTTCACCTCATTTCTGTCTCCATCCTTTTTATGTGACTCCTAACTCAACGTTGGTGTTGTCCATTTTATTCGATAAGGTTGCATGTGAAAAAAGTTGCGAATAGTTCTTTCAGGCCTCAGGCATCAAAAGTTCTGTCCCTGCTTTTTTTTTGAAATATCCTGTTTAAAATCTTCTCTTAACCTGTTCCATGGCTTCTATACCCATTTGATAATTAATGCAACACAAGATCACAAATAATATCTGGGGAAAAGCTGCTAGGTGTACTGGATTGTGATTCTGATTCATGACTAATTCTGATGACAGTCTGAGACCTTTTAGCTGTGTCATTGTATTTTTCTGTATAATTTGCCTGTGGAATGTTGGGTTGCTGACATTTTGTTAGACAATGGAAATTTTCTCTCTTCAAGCATACCTTGTATAGATTCTGTAAACTGTTAATATGAAGGCCACAGCATAGTTTTCATACATCTTGTAATTTCCTTAATGCAGTGTTGATGAATTGAGAAAACTTTTGTCGGACAAGGATGCATACAGTAGCCTTTTCCATTCTCTGGATCAAGTGAAGATTCAGAATAATGTGAGTTCTTAACGTAATGGCTATTTTCTTCTTTCCTCTTCTTAGACTATATTCTCTGCTCTCCTTGAAATGTGGGAAGCAGTGGAAAGTCGTATATGAAGCACCAGGGAGATTGTGCAACTTACTTGTGTTTAAATTGTGGCCACTCTTTATTGCCACTCACCTTAATCCATAAGTTTATCCTATGGCACTTTGCAGCTCCGCGATGAACTTCGGAAGGAGACATTGCAACTTGCAAGTAAGTCTAGTGTCTCTTGCTTATGTTGCTATTAGATTGTTTTGGAGTTTAGCCTATGGGTTGACATGATTCCATCTCATGTTGTAGGGGAAAACTTGGAGAAGGAACCTCGAATTCAGGAGCTCAGGAATCAAGTGAGCACTTGTCACCTCTTTTTAACTGACAATTTGCATGGTTTTGGTGAATGACTAGTCTCTGATACTGGATAATCAGTGCACTATAATTCAAACAACTGAGTTAGCGGCTGCTCAAGAGAAATTTACCGAACTGGAGAGGCAGAAGGAAGAAATGCTGAGAGCATATTCTCCCTTATTTTTGCTCCAGAAGTTGCATGGTAAGGATGTGCTTACACCTCAGTTGGTTTTAAGGACAATTATGATGTTAATTTCCATCTACGCTGTTAAGGAATTCACCATCTTTCATGCTGTCTGTGATTGTGATGATTAATTTAAGCATGTAGTATCTAAATGGTGTCTCTGCTGCTACAGAGGCAATGAATAAGGTGGAAGAGGAATCTGAAGTATTGCACAGGCAACTCCTTGAAAAGGAAATTGACCTGGCAAAGTTTGTGCAGAAGTACAAGAAACTCCGCACTGTTTATCATACACGGGCACTTCTCCACCTCGCTGCAAAGACATCAGTCTGATGTACATGTTGTAGCTTCAGGTATCTTGTTTATGTACAGAATAAAAAGTGATTGCATATTGTCGTAGGGGAATTTTCCTTCACAGGAAATTGTATGATTTGTATTTCATCTGGTATACAAGGGCATTTGAACGTCTATAGACAATTCGGTACCATCTTATGTCATACAGTGCATCAACTAGAGCTGCATCTATAAAACTCTTCAGTTTTAGCTAGTCCCAGAGACTCTCTTGCCGTGCCCTCTGCCCTATTTGAATGCCCCCTTGATGAACCGCACAATTTTCTCTTAATTTTCTTCTATATTTTAGTTTTAGTTTTCTTGTAGTGCACATGCTTAAAAAGGCTGTTTGGTTGCATGTATCGAGTAGATGTGAGATGTGGCAACTTAATCTGCCTGTCCAAAATCTGTACTGTCCTTTTAAAAAGAGAGCTTGTTAACCCTGGCTCAACGTCTGGTTCTCCATCTTGTATTGCGGTCTTCAACTCCTGTTGTTGTTCAAACGAGTAACCGTAATATTAAAACAATCCGTACGGATTTAACTTGCTGTTACTACAAATAATCTCTCAAACTCCGTACTAATAGCTAGACTTTCAATACAACCTTGTCGAAACAAATGTCAGATCAAATGTGTATATGATATATATATTATATAGTTGTTTCAGATGATCCAGTCCAAATTCTGACATTGTGCATGGTTTGTCCCCTCACTCAGACAAATCCGAGTTCACAAAATTTTAACTCCATAGATCTAGACAACTAAACTCATCCATATCTCAAGACAACCATCGATTACTGAGGCCCAAATAATCTGTGAAAGGATCAACTGAGATAACCAATTAAGCAGCTCCGGGTCGCCTTGCTAGCATCCAAGAGCCACGATATCTACACACTCGTACAACTCAACCTCGTGAAGGAGCAGCAGAGGATCTGAAATCAAAGCTTGGAGATCTGGGATTTGAGGATACCCTAATATAAGATTATACCTGGAAAACTTTTGAGACAATTCATGTTCACAACCATTACATTCTACATAAGCAACACCCACCTTTTTTTTGTAAATCATCCATGATTACATATACAGATACTACAGGCGAGAGATTCTCCTAGGGAAAAAGCTGATAATTCACTGCAGCTTATCTATTTCTTTCTCCCATTTAAGGCCAAACATCTGGCGACCAAATGGCACAATGAGATTGTACTGGAGAACCTGCAATCATGCATTTGAGACTAACTGTGAAATTTCTTATAAATCCACTGTTGCTTCAATCGACGAAGAAAAAACTCAAATGATGTTGACAAATAGCTCACCTTATTATTAATTTCTCGCATTTGGGCCTTTAAAGCCTCGGACTCTTCAAGCCATTTGGAACTCTCGTATTTGGGTCTATGGTCCCAAGCTTTCTTTAGTGCTAACCTCCACTCTACAATCTGGCTTCGGATTTCTTTATTCAGCTCAACCCACTCAGGAGCACATCCATTTCTGGATAGAATTCTGTACAAGGTGTCTTCTGCGGGGTCAGCGTGAGGGTTCGTCTTAAGGTCAAGGGGTTTGCCCTTTCCTGGCAAGTTGTCAAAGTGCCCTTCTTCCATGGAGCGCCATATCCTTTGTTCCACAACATTGGCTATGTCAGTTTCGGACCTGCAGGAGAATAGTACATCAAAACTAATTATTGGCAGACCACACTTCATCCTGGAAGGAACAAATAAACTAAATCTATTTATAATATGTAAAACATGATCAAGATTCATATGATTTAACATGATCGCTGGAAATATGTTTCGAGATTGTGGTATTTCTAGGAGGATGAGTGTTGTCTACATCATAAATGTACTTCCTCGTGACAAGAGAGCCTAAATCAGTTCAAAAATGTGCTTGTCGACAACTAACACATCTATATGGAAGACTTGACAAAATCAAAAGATGTCAGATTGTGGAGAATAATGGTAGTCAATAGCCTTCAACAAATCGAGTTACTATCTTATCCAGTCGTGATAAGCAAACAGAGTGAACAACCAAAGAGCAAGTCGCTACTAACGTTTTCCGGCATACGATGGAAGCTTTTTTCTGAACTCTCACATTTTTTGATGTGAAAGGATGCTGAATAACATAGAAAGGGCCAAAGCTCAAGGATCTGACAATGCTGCTTTTGTATGATGACATATGTATCTAGATGAATCTGAGCAACATAGCCAATCAGTTATAGAAAAGAATAGTAACAAGGCTGAATAGCACTTTGATAGCAATATAAGAGATTATGATGGAAATTCAATTAGATAAATGCAATTTTCAAAAAGAAGGAACAATGATTCAACTTGGATTCACCAGGTAGCAAGGCAAGGAACCAAGTAGTTCAAAATAAAAGAGGCATCACATTTCACAGATAAAACTGGATTTCTAGGGAGCCATCTGAGAAAATTGTCTTTGCATTTGAAATTAATGGAGCAAAGATATAGTTAGCTATGTCCGTAAGAACGATTACCAGCTTCATCCTGCGAGAAATTGCTCTCTACTTGCTTTTCTCCAAATAGTTTCATGAAGAACTAAATACCGCATGAAAACATAGGCACTTCAACAAAAATCCTACTCATCCAGCTAACGATCGAATACTCTTATTTTGTTGTTCATGAATAAAAACAACAACTTTGTTTGTGTCACTAAATTTAACGACGCAATCCGTAAATGCGAGCGAAAATCTTCCTGGGTTAATCTAATTACAGGAACGAAGACACCCAACCCACCAACAACCAACCTACCAAACGAAGTTTAATCCACAGCCAGTCGCTCGACCGATAGAATCCGCTCCGAATTCTAAAATCTTGAGGAGTTTAGTGTCCCATCACAGAATTGTAAGTACCTAGGCTTGTAAAGGTGGAAAAAACGAGAGTTGTGGCAATGAAAATAAAACCTAGAAAGCGGCAAACCCTAAAACCTAGAAAGCAGGAAACCCTTGCGAAGAGCCAAAAGAAAGGAGGGGGAGGGAGAGAGGGGAAGATGGAACCTGACGGCGTTTCCGCGGCCGCGGAGCTCCGGAGGGAGCTTGCGATCGTTGATGGCATCCACGACGGAGGAGAGGCGGTGGGAAAGGTTCTTTCCCTTGGGACGCGTGGATGACGAAGAGGAGGAGGCGGAGGTCGAGGCGGTGGCGGCCGCATCGGCGTCGGTCCAGGAGAAGGACCATAAGGAGCGTAGTATGCATCGCCGTAAAAGGACGGCTGCGGAGAGGCGCCGGGAGGGCGGTGCCGCGAGAGCCACCGCCATGGAGGACGGGCGATGGAGTTCTCGGTGCCGCGAGAGCCCCGTAAGATGGGAGACGCCGCCTTTCAGGAGGCGAAGATTAAAGGGGGAATGGGTCAAACCCCCATAAGTCTAACTTATGGGGGCCAAAAACACATCAATGTGTTTTTCGGATAAAAACCCCATTCACCTGGCAAACGACGCCTCCGTTAACCTATTCCGGCAAAAAAAAGCCACAAGACGATCTATCAATGTAATGGGTTTCCTGGCTAAAGAACCGCATCACTTGTCTCCTCCTCATCGGAGGAAGAAGAGATCAAGGATTTGGCCGGCGGGATCCACCGATCGAAGATGACAGTTTCCTGGCTAAAGAAAGAATCCAACCTGGGCCATAGGCTGTGATGGGACGACGAGGGTGCCGACGGCGTCGACGAGCAGCGCCTTGTGAGTGATCTCCCCGTACAAGGACTTCCTATACTCCTCGTACTCCTTCACCACAACCAACCCCAATCCCCCTCCGCCGCCGCCACAAGGCAGACGACGGAGACCCCCACCCGCCGCCACCTCCGCCGCCACCGCCTCCGTCGAGTACCCATGTTGGCACTTGTTCTCATACAAAAAAGCAGAGGACGAGATGGGTCTCTGGTTTCCGAGAAACCCACTCGCCACTCTGAGAGGCTCGAGGAGAAGCCTCCTAGAAGCCATCGTCTCCGACTTGGTTCCGGGTTTCTACTCTTTTCCACGGCGGCGGTTGGGTTTCCAGTTTCCACAAAGCTTATTGTTTGCTTGCGAGCTTAGACGACAGACGGAGAAAACTTTTGCTGGCCTGGAATGGATGCAAACTTCACTGTAAGTGGTCATAATTGATCTCTTACTGTGATGTCTGCAATTGTGCCTTTCTCCCTAAAATAGGCAAATTGTCCCATAGCTTATCTTCCCAATGGGCTTTGGAGCTGCTACTCAAAACCCATCAAAGATTGGGCCTCACAGTCCAAGCAACCAATCCAAGTGTAGGTGTAGATGCAGTTGGGGGTGCGCAGAGATCGTGTTATGGATCCCTGACTAAAGAACCGGGAGGGGATGGCAGGGGCTATTTTATAGAGAGGCCTGGTGGTAGTTGGGACTTGAGAGAGGGGGAGGGGGTAGGCGAAGGATTGAGGATACCAAAGCAGCAGCAGCAGCAGTAGTAGTAGGTGGGGAGGCCGCCCGTCTGCGTGTAGTTGTTGTTGTTTCCCTTGTGACACAAAAACGTGGCAACTTATTCTCCCTCCTTTTTCTTTTAATTTTTTTTTAATTTTTTAATCTTTTAATGTCATGGGTTTCCTCTCAATGTAATAGATAGAGTTTTCTCTCAAGTGAATGGGTTTTCTCTCAATGTCATGGGTTTCCTCTCAATGTAATAGATAGAGTTTTCTCTCAAGTGAATGGGTTTTCTCTCAATGTCATGGGTTTTCTCTCAATGTAATAGATAGAGTTTTCTCTCAACTGAATGGGTTTTCTCTCAATGTCATGGGTTTTCTCTCAATGTAATAGATAGAGTTTTCTCTCAACTGAATGGATTTTCTCTCAATGTCATGGGTTTTCTCTGGTTTTATTTCAATATAATAGATAGAGTTTTCTCTCAACTGAATGAGTTTTCTCTCAATGTAATGGGTTTTCTCTCAATAGACAGAGTTTTCTCTCAACTGAATGGGTTTTCTCTCAATAGATAGAGTTTTCTCACAATGTCATGGGTTTCCTCTCAATGTAATAGATAGAGTTTTCTCTCAACTGAATGGGTTTTCTCTCAATGTAATGGATTTTCTCTCAATAGATAGAGTTTTCTCTTATTGGAATGGGTTTTCTCTCATTGGACTGGGTTTTCTCTCATTGGACTGAGTTTTCTCTCAATGAAATGGGTTTTCTCTCAATGAAATGGGTTTTCTCTCAATCGACTAAGTTTTCTCTCATTCGAGTGAGTTTTATCTCATTTGACTGGATTTTCTCTCATTCAAATTGGTTTTCTCTCATTGGAGTGAGTTTTCTCTCAATGAAATGGATTTTCTCTCAGTGAACTGGGTTTTCTCTCATTGGAGTGAGTTTTCTCTCATTGACTGGGTTTTCTCTATTAATCACCTTGGCTTTCAACCTTTTTCATTTTTGGCATTCAACTCTGAAGTTTTTCTTGCCCTTCTTGTATTGTTCTAATATTATGGATGTTCATCACCATATGCCCGGTGTCAGTATGTGCTCAGTATCTATCTCTTGAACAGAAAAAGAAAGCCCACGACATCCTATCAATGGCAGGCCTCATTCTGGCCTGTTCTTTTCAGCATGTCCTCTTCACCACATTAGCACAAAACCCCCTTGTATTTGATCTATTTTAACTCCAGCTTCTCCTATTTATTGCTCCATAAACTCAGCTCCAAGATACTTATAGCCCAGCCTTGATCACCTGCAGCTCCAGTGCCGACACTTAAAAGCTTTGACTAATACTTCCAGCTTCTCTTTTCTTAGCATCCCTCTGTTCTTCCTTCAGTTCAAGCTTCTCCAGAATACTGAAAGTTCTTTGTAATCTTTCAATTCTCATACCATCAAGGATTCCCCCCTGAATAGCAAAAGGCTACCTTCATTTCTAAGATATATATATATATATCCTTCCAAATAGAAGAAGTTGGAGAACCAATCATCAGTCCTGGAGGAGAAGCTCAATGAGACTCTCATGGGGATGAGGAGGCCGAATTCGAAGCGAGTCTGGGTTCCCGGACCGGTGATCGTCGGAGCTGGACCTTCCGGCCTAGCAGCAGCTGCATGTCTCAAGGGGAAAGGTGTGCCATCTCTGATACTTGAGAAGGAGAGCTGCATAGCTTCTTCATGGAAGCTGAGAACATATGAACGCTTGAAGCTTCATCTTCCTAAGCATTTCTGCGAGCTGCCCTTCATGAGGTTCCCGCCGGAGTTCCCGACGTACCCTACAAGTCAGCAGTTCATCAACTACTTGGAGACTTACGCACAGAGCTTCGGAATCGAAATCTGGGACTTCGCAAGTGGGGAAGAGAGTCGAGAACTCTCAGAAATCAAGCATCATCTTCCCCCATAAACCACTCCGGATGGCCATGGGAGGGGGCACTGCTTTATGGGCTGGAGAAGAAGCTTCGCTGGGCGCGCGCCAATGGAGGTGGACAGATCCAAAGAGACAGTGGAACAACATAACTAAATTCTTTTTGGGGTTTTCGGCATAAAACACATAAAGGGGTTTTTTAAGCAGTAAACTTTGGTTAATATGGGGTTTAGACAAAGTACGCGTAAAAACTAGTAAGTAGCGCGTATAAAAGACCTTTACAACGCGTAGAAATAACCATAAGTACGTGTAGAAACAACCATAAGTACGCGTATAAACAAGAGCGCAAAGAAAACACCAAAAATACACTTAGAAAGAACAAAAAGTACGCGTGTGAATGCTACATTTCTTAGCGCAAAAAATTATGTAGGATATGGGGACGAAAATAATGGTATTTATTTTTTCCACAATAGATGAGAGGAGAACACACCGCCTTGTTCCAAAAAAAAAAATTAAAAAATTAAAATTAAAAGGATTAAGTCAGGATGAACAAGGGCTTACCGGAGTCAAAGACGAGTGAGATTAGTAAAAGGGCATGTACTTATGTCTGCTGGTGCACTGCTGTTCTGCTCATATGGTATTATGAGATTACCGGTTGCAGGGCACCAACCGTCGCGGATAGTATCCCACGCATGATGAGGTGGGGTCATGTACAGTTGGTGAGGAGAAAGAACCTCACCGACACTGTTACGCAAGGAACGACTACACGGGTAATGTCGAGCTAAAATATTGTTCGGATTTCTTTATGGCCGTCTAGTTTGGAATATCTACTAACCAACTGTTGGTTTTCTATAATTTCCAGCCTGTCTACATCGATGTGGAATGTACCTTGTATCTGAGGCATTCCACGCAAGCCGAGCAATCACGAAGACATACAACGGTGGCTGGGACTTCTGATGCACTGTCCTCTCGTGAAGACGCACCCCCTAGGCGTGTTCAATTCATGACCATGCCGCGGTCGACCGAGAATGCCCATGCCAGCCCAAGAATTGAGACTAAGCTGGTTGAGGTACGTCGTTATAATCGATATTACTCGTCGTTAGATTTAATTACGTGTGATACTCGGTAACTGTTAAGTTTTTATGCATGAAAATCTAATATACTCGTGTTTTTTAATCAAAATATGCGTGTTTTAGAGCTATCATACTCGTGTTTATTAGTATAAGTACGCGTAGTTTTGATCTATCATACTTGTGTTTAATATTACTAATACGCGTCTTTATTAGCTATAATACACGTGTTTATTAGTATAAATACGCATCTTTTTGATCTATTGTACGTGTCTTTACTTTTAGTAATACGCGTGTTTGTGTCTTATTATACTCGTGTTGTTTGACAAGTATTTTTCGTACGCACTTAACATTTTTTTTCCCCACTCTTGTCTCCAGCTGAGATCGGACGTCGATACATTGACTCGGAGGATTGTGGCCCAGGACGATGCTGTGAGGACGATGAACATCCAGAACAATAAATTGAGATTGAAATTGGCGGCAACGAATGCGCGGCTCGCAGAAGCCGAACAAGAAATTGAAAGGCTCAAAGCGAAGTCGCGGACACCTTCAATCATGAAGACACGTGTTTATGTCCTTCCGAGAGGATGTTTTGGAGAAGGAGAAAGCGGCGCCCTCATTCGAAGGATCAGTTGCAAGAAGAAGGAGAACACCTTGGAGTCAGAGTCAAGAAAAGGAGGATGTGATCATGAAGGGGGATGCCGGGCCGGGTGATCTCGGGCGAGATGATATCCGGCCGAACATTCAGACGGCTGTCATAAACAACCAGGTATTTTTTGTTATTATTATAACATACATGCCATGCCACGTCATGTGGCAGGGCAAGGCATGTATGTGGTGTCATATGGGCATGGGTTAAGTGAGGGGTAAGATGGGGTTTTCCATATCCAGGGGTATTAAGTTGCAAAAAAATAAGGCAAAGGTATTAAACCGGAAAAAGTGAACTTTGGGGGTACTAAAATGCAAAAAATTCGCTGCTTCTCGCACCCTCTGACACAACCCGTCTCCTGACATTCTTTTTTTTTCCCCATTATACCCCCATTCTCTTTTCCCCTCCTCCGATTTCTCCCTTCTTTTTCCATATTCTTTTTTTTCATTCAATTTTGTGTTGTTTTTTCTGTTTTGTTTCTCTTTTTTATTAGTTTTGTTTTTTTAATCAGTTTTTTTTAATTCTTTTTTTATCAGTTTTATTTTCTTTTATGGATAAACATTTTTTTATTATATGTTTGTAGTCTTTTATTTATTTTTTAGTTGTAGTTTTTTTGAAGTGATTATTTATAAAAAATTAAAAGTATAAAAATATGGATCAAAATAAAACGTATATGTATACATACATATATGAAAATAACAAAAATACTAACAGCTAAAAAATGCATTGTGTTATGTAAAAAGCCTTATAGGCCAATATTGATTTAGCTATGTTCAGAAAAGAGTACATATAACAATACACACAAAAAAGATACACAAAAATACAAATTCTAATCAATATTGCCTTCAAATTCTGCTCCCGGTGTGTTTGGTGTTGTACTTGACAAATGAACACGTGTCATATAACGAGCGGCCCATCTTAGAAGAATTCATGTAGTGGTTATCCCATTTTGCAGATGCTTATCATCTCAATCTTCTAGAAGAATTCATGTGGTCGTCATTCACATATCACAATAATTTGAAAATTTTTACAATTTTAAATTTTAAAAATTTTATGATTTGAAATTTGAAATATTTATAATTTTAAATTTAAAAGTTTCGAAATTTATACGATGTGAAATTTGAAAATTGAAAATTTTAAGATTTGATACCTTAATAAATTAAAATATGAAGAGATGCTTTGGGAAGGGTATTTTGGACTTTTCCCTCTAAAATAGACTTAATACCTGAAACTTCTTGTGATCAGTTTAATTGTCGAATTATATCCAAACAAAGGACCCGGTCCATTTCCCAAAGGAATAATAAACAAAACTTATTAAAAAGTATAAAACTAATATAGAAAAACTAAATAAAAATTAAACAAAACTGAAAACAAACAAAGAAAAAAAAAAGAAACTTACAAGGAATGGGGAGGGAAATTAAACAAAATTGAAAAAAAGGGTAAAGAAGAAAACGTGATTATGGAGAGATGGATAGAGAAATACGATAAAGAGTATAACGGTAAAATATAAGGGGGAGTGCGTGTGTATTGGGGGTGGCGAGTAGCAATTTGCTAGATTTAAACAAGTAAAAGTAAAGTTAAATAAAGAGTAATTGTTGCTCGTAAAAGCTTCGCAAGTTCCGACCAATTGTCTGGTTGTATCTCACATTGAGAGAGGCAAAGTATGATAAACCCTTCCATCACCATTACAGCGGAATGTGGTAGATAATGTGCTTGTTAGAGAGAAAATTTAACCGTTGACCGGTCAAATAGTCAAGGTCAAATCCTATTCCACACTTAAGTATCAGATGATTGCAGTTAAGTTCTACTCGTTCGAATAATCGAACCAGAGATGTCAAGTAATATGGAAATCTAGATTAGACCTAACTAAATAATCTAAATAAAACTAAATATCAGGATTAACTTAAAATAATCTAAATTAATCTAAGAAAAGCCTTAAATTATCTAATATTACGGAATTAATTAAATAAAGCATAAAGATCAACCTAACTTACTAAATCCAGAAAATACATCTAAATCTATTCATTAACTTAATTTAATCTAAGCTATGAAAACTCTTAATATTAAATTATTCTAATGAAATGCAGTAAAGAAAGCTTGAAGTAAAGAAACTACTTAAACCTAGATTATCCATCTAAAACATTAATCTAACTACTGAAAAGGTTCTGGCCGATGACGGTTGCGTCTGGGCGATAAGCTTCTGGCCGATGACGGTTACATCAAGTTGGTGAGTTGGTATTCATAACATTAACCTTCCTTAACTGGTGCTCTTTCATTTCTTCATCGTCCAAGGCTGACATGTTGTTGTCTTTGAACCAAATCTTTGGTCGATGAACTATGTGTAAGGAAATAATCGTTCATAGTCAGCAATACCATCGTTATTAAATCATTATCGCTCTTGACAGATGTTTTCTCTTTATGAAAATAATGATCATTCTTGATCAAAGATTTTATCCTTTTGGGCGATGAACTTATCTCTGAGCGATATCGTTCATTGGGTGATGAACTTGTTTCAGTGTGATATCGCTCATTGGGTGATGAACTCATCTCTGAGCGATATCGTTCATTGGTTGATGAACTTATAGTGAGTAATATCGCCCAACTGGATTTGAAGGTTTGTCAATCATATTTATTATGCTGACATGTTAATCATTGATTGGTTAGCCATTATATTGGCTAACATTTTGCCCCCCATGCGGTAATCGAGGAGTTTGAAATTATGACGAGGTGACCGCATCTGATGTGATTTGACAGCTTGCTTGTTAACCATTAAAGGCGGTTATGATCATTCTCTGGGAAACAGAATCGTCGCCTCGTTTCTTCTCTCTATCCATATCTTTTGACGTTCCGCATTTAATGTGCCGTCCTTTGCTGACATGTATACCCTTTTGGCCATACGTCTTTGGCGCGAAAGACCACGATTGGTTCTTCTTCCTTCTGTTAGGGTTTTGGTTTTCTTTCTTCCTGCTCATTTGCGGCGCTTAGGCTTTCCTTCTTCCTATGAGTTCTGAGACGTCTGAGAGTTTCTTCTTCTTTCTTTTTCTGCGAAACTTTCCATTGCCACGATGGTTCGTGAACTCAAAACTGATGAAGAAGTGCATAAGGATGCTTGTAAAGCTTATGGAGAATTCAATGGGATTTTGAGGTCGGATGAAGCGAGAGGAAATTATTTGGTCAAGGTAGGAGATTCTTCTTCCAGGTTCTTTTCTTTGGGTCCTTGCTTCATCTCTGATCTTTTGCCCTCTCTTTCCCCTGATCTTCAAGTTGTTGTTCAAAGTTTTCCAACATCTTGTGATCTGTCTTTTTCTCAAGAACTTAATCTTTCTAGTCTTTCTGCCAAAAGACCCATTATAACATGGCCTTTGGCTGATGACAAGTTCACTAGATGACATAATAGAATGATTAGCCATTTGGATTCCAAGAAAATCTTTTCTGATTCTGGAATTTTGGACTTCTTGGATTTGAGCACTAGGGTTCCTGCTCAAGAGCCTAATTTACGCTTGTCATCATTCCTTTTTTGGTCGATAGAGTATAACAATTTTGTCTTCCCTTGTTGTACTCTTTCTATCACCCTCCTCGACATCGCTTTGTTGACTGGTCTCTCTCCTATCGGCGAACTGATATCAGCCAATATGGAGTTTTCCTCTAAAGAGACAATTTTCGATTCTGATAAAAACTATGGTGTTTTTATCAATGCCTATGCCAAACTTGAAGAGACCAATGAGCCACCGAATGCTAGAGAACGATTAGCGTTCATTTATTATTGGCTTTGTAAATTTGTTTTTTGTCTTCCTTCCAAGAAACCCATTAAGGGTTACATCGGTCTTGCGCAAGCTATCGCTTCTGGAAAGCAAGTTTTGTCTCTTTCCACATTTATTTTATCGGCCATACATCGAGGCATCTACCTTACTCTTGAGCAATTGAGAGAAGGTGGGAGTCTCACTGGTTTTGGCCATCTTTGGATCGTCCAATTGTGGCTTAGAGCCTATTTCCCTGGACTCCATATTCCTCCTTCTTCTTCATCGGCCAGAACACAAGGCCATTTGTATCTTTCTTCTTCCTTCATTTCCAAATCCTTCCAACAGACTTTCAATTATTTTTATACTTTATCCAGTTTTTCTTCCTATCGTCCTTTCAACCATAACTCTTACCCAGCTTGTATTCGTCCACTCCTTGATCTATCGGCCAATCTGGACGATGAGGAAAAGAAATTGGCTTGGGCTCGTTTCTTGGTCGGCCGAGATCTTCATTTCGATGTATTGTGGGGACGACCGAATAATAAATGCGGAGTGGAAGTTTATGCCCCAAATTTTGTCGCCTGTCAGTTTGGATTGAAGCAAGCTTGGCCAGTTCCTCCTTATTTCAGCTACAACATAGTAGCTAAAGGACGATGTGTTTTTCACAACATCAATAGAGTAGTCTCTGTGGAGAAAAAGGACATAGAACTTTGCAAACGCATTAAACTTGCAAATTTTGAACCTGTGGACGACGTCGATGTTACCATCGTTGATATTTGGGACTCGGCCATTAAGGATCGTCATTTTTCTAAAGACAAAAGTGATGTCTTTAATAAATTCATTCCTCCCAAAAAGTTGGGACGTAAGAAGGATGCTACAGAGCAGACTGAGGTAGAAGATAGACCTAAGAAGAAAAAGAAGGTCGTTGCTTCAGCTGGAAAGGGTGAAAAATCGCCCAAGAAGAGAAAAGGGAAGTCTATTGAAGAGGCTTCCTCTCGGAAGAAAAAGAGGATATCAACTGGTGAATCCAGGATATCTCCATTGGCTGAAAGACCTTTGGTCGAGGAGGCAATGGCCGATAAAGTAGCGGCCGAGAATGTAGTGGTTGAGGGAGTAGCAGTTGAGGAATTTGACCAACAAGCTCCTTCGTCTTCGGCAGTTGGAGATGAGGCAGGGTCGCCAGAGAGTAGGCAGAGTGTGCATTCTGCCTCGGCTTCTAAGTGAGTGTTTTGTCCATTATCTTGCATTCCTTTATCTTTGTATCTCGAACTCACTCTTCCTTGTTTTGCAGAGAGAGATCAAACTCCTCTACTCCTTCCCATCTTTTTTCTCTTTCTAGCTCTCCCTCCAATTTGCCCGAGAAAACTGCCGGTCAAGGAACTGAGAAGGATCTTGTGGCTTCTTCTAGTCAGGTTGAACCTTTGACTGAACAAGTATGTGTTCATGTAAATTCAACCTTTAACCATTTTTTCTCAATGATCTGTTTTATCGATCTTTTCTCATTTTTCTATTTGACAGCCTTCTAATGAAGGAAATATCATCATTTCATCGTCCGAGGAAGAAAGACGAGATGATGTTAACGTCGAAAATATTTTCAACGTTCTGAACCTTACTCCAATCAGCCCATGTTTGTCACCTATCGGTCAGATGCTTGTTTATGGTCCTTATAATCTTTTGAAGGACCTTGGTGATATTCAACTATCATCTGGCACAGTTTCTACTGGTGTATCGGCCTTACAACCTTTGGTCGAGACATCAGCTGTCCCGGAGCTATCGGCCAGTGACGTTCAACATAATGTCAATGTGCCCCTCAGCACTTCAACAATAGACATTTCTATCACAACACCTGCTCCAACTCTTATTTTGCCACCAACAACACCGATCGATGATGCTTTGGCGATTGTACCTATCGTCCCGCCATCGACATTGTCCGTCACTCCGCAAGCAAGTTCATTTACCTTTGCTTCGGATGAGGTATGATTTCAGTTAACTAGTCAAATTTATTTTATGATCGATATCGATCTTGACTTTTATCGCCCTCAACCTTGTAAGCCGTTATGTCTGCATTGGTCAATTCTCTCCACCCTCTGAATGAAACATGGCAGGCTCGTCTTTCTGGAAAGCAAACGGCCTCTGACCCTGCTGTCATCCAACAAGGTCGATATCACGACCTTAGAAAAACATTGGCCGATTGCATGCTTATTTTGGACAAGTTACCCAAGGAAGACCTTACAGCTGCCGATCAGCATCTTCTAGAGAAATCGACTGCCGTCTTCTTGGCTATTGATCCTGAAGTGTTAGGATTTTCGTCTGAAGAAATAGACGACATCCAAAGCATTAAATCAATCGTCGAAAGCTTTGATGCGGAAAAGAAAACCTTAGTCCACGAGCTTGTTCTTGTTGGAGAACGTCGAGAACGACGAGCGCTCTTGAAAATTAAGATCAACAATGACATTAAAAAGATGGTGACATATGTGGATGCTATTGGTGAGAGGGAATCGGCCATTTCTAAAGTTGATGCTCAAATCAAGGAGTTGGAAGCACAAATTCTTCAACTGAAGACTCAGAAGAATTATCTTATCAAAAAGAGCCAACAAATTAACCAAGAGAGCAATAAAGACATAGAAGAATATGATGCTCTCGAAGCTGACTCCTCTAAAGATTGCCAAATTGAAATCAACGCTGAATTGGTCAAGAGCAAAAATTGGCTTAAAGCATTCAAAGATAAAATCGCTCGTTACTCTCAACAACTTTCTTTAAGAAGATGACTTGTAATGTAACACTTTTTGGCCGATAATTTTGTAATGGACAAAATTTTGTTAATTGCTATCGTCCAATTTTAAGGACGTCTTTTCTTCCATGCGTTTTATTACATTGATGGGTAGTACTTCTTAAGGTATCGACCATTGATCATTGATCGATGCAACCCACCGTCGATAGTCCTCAATTGATATGATCCGTTTGGAAATACTTGATCAACCAAGTATGGTCATTCCCAGTTGGGCGACCACTTTCCATATTTAGGATCATTTCGATCTATGGGTAGGATCGTTTTCCAAACTAAATCTCCTTCTCGAAATTCTTTCGAAACTACCATTTTATTATAGATATCGGCTACTTTCATCTTCTGTGTTTCTATGTTTTCTAAGGCAATAGCTCGTTGTTCATCGAGCTCCAAAAGATTGTACATTAATGCTTCCTCATACTCTTCACTAGTTGAGCGATCTTGTTCTAGAACTCTGGGCGATAGAACATTTATCTCAGCCGGTAGTACCGCTTCTTGACCATAAACCAACTGATAAGGTGTAACCTTAGTACTAGACTTAGGTGTAGTTCTATGTGCCCATAACGCTCTTAGTAAACCTTCATGCCATTGCCTTGGGTTATCGTCCATCATCTTTCGTATGATTGACTTGATGGTTTTATTGGACGCTTCAGCTTGTCCATTAGATTGGGCATAGTAAGGTGTAGAATTGGCCATATTAATTTTATACTCGGCCAAAAAATTCTTTACCTTAGAACTTACAAACATTGTCCCTTGATCGGACACAATTGTTTGTGTAATGCCAAATCTACATATGATGTTTTCTCAGATGAAGTTTATCACTTGATCATCGGAAATTGTCTTTAATGGGATAGCTTCTACCCATTTAGTAAAATAGTATGTCGCCACAATTACAAACTTGTGCAACATGGACGATGGATGATATATCTTTCCTATAATGTCTATCGCCCAACATCTGAATGGCCAAGGCTTGACGATGATCGATAACTCACTTGCTGGTGCTCGCTGTAATGGACCATGTCTTTGGCATGATTCGCATCCTTTGGCATATATAGCACACTCCTCCCCCATGCGCGGCCAATAAAAGCCACTGCGCATTATTAGCCAGCGCATTTTAATGCCAGACTGATGTGCTCCGTAAACACCATTATGTATCTCGGCCATCGTCAATTTAGCTTCATCAGGACTTAAGCAGTGCAATAGAACTCCATCTGGTTGACGTTTATATAAAACGTCATTTTGTAGAAAATAATGTATCGCTTTAAGACGAATTTTTCTATCGACCTTAAGCGATGGATTTTTTAAAAAATCGACGATTGGGGTACGCCAATCTGGTTGGTCATCGATTTGCCTTACCTCAATTGGCCGATGATATCGTTCTAAGGCAGATTGTATCATGCCAGAACTAAAATCGGTCATGCCCCCCAAGTGTTTTAACACTTTATAGCCTGATGCTATTTGGGCGAGGGTATTGGCTTCATCGTTCTGTAGTCTTGGAACGAAGAGTAGCTCAAAATCGTTAAAACGATTTAATAATTGTAAGGTGATTTGGTGAAATGGAATTAGTATATCGCTCTGGCACTTATAATGTCCAAGTAGATGATTTATCACCAATTGTGAATCACCTTTAATTTGCACATTGGACACTTTTAAGTCTAACAAGATTTCTAGGCCGATGATTAATGCTTCATATTCGGCCTGATTGTTGGTGCATAATTGCGATAGCGTATACGCAAATTTATATTTGTGTCCAATGGGCGATAGGATTGTGATCCCAAGGCCTGCTCCATTGATAGTTTTAGAACCATCAAAGTACATCGTCCATGGTATGAATGATATAAGGTTGATCTCTCGCTCTAACTCCTTTGGTATATCTATACAAGGATAATCAGCTAAGAAATCGGCCAATGCCTGGCCTTTAACAGCCTTTTGAGATACGAATCGAATATCAAACTCAGCCAAAGTTAAAACCCAGTAACCAATACGCTGATGTAATATTGGCTGAGAAAATAGAAATTTCATTACATTGTACTTAGAAATCAAATAGACAATCACAGGCTTTAAATAAGCTCTTAACTTTGTACACATAAAATACAAGGCCAAACATAACTTTTCTATGGCCGAGTACTTTTGCTCATAAGGTAACAACTGTCTGCTTAGATAGTACACTGCTCTTTCAGCTCCATCTTTTCCATCTTGCGCCAAGAGACCTCCTATTGATCGGTCTGCTGCAGCGATGTAGAGCTTCATGGGTTGTGCCAACCTTGGCGGCGCCATAACTGGTGGCGTCGATAAACACTCCTTCAAGCGTTCAAATGCTTGTTGATGTTGCTCTTCCTAGACGAAATTGTCTTCATTCTTGAGTCGTAAGAGCGATGAAAACTCTTGAGTTTTACCTGCACAGTTAGCAATGAACCTTTTTTAAAAAATTTACTTGACCGAGAAACTTTTGCAGTTCTCTCTTAGTCTTTGGAGGGCTGGCCTCGATTATAGACTTTGCTTTGTTTTGATCAAGTTCTATTCCTCGTTGATGGACGAGAAAACCAAGAAAATTCCCTGCTTGTTCTCCAAATGCACATTTCAAAGGATTCAACTTCAAATTATACTCTCGCATTCGCTCAAAAGTTTTGATCAACTGTGAAAAGTGATCGGCCATAATTGGTGATTTCACCACAATGTCATCGACGTAAATCTCGATAAAATGGCCGATCATATCATGAAAAATTAAATTCATCGCTCGCTGATAAGTTACACCAGCATTCTTTAAACCAAAGGGCATAACAACCCATTCATAACTACCAAGTGATCCTGGACATCTAAATGCCATTTTATGAACATCATTCTCGGCGATATAGATTTGGTTATATCCAGAATACCCATCCATAAATGAGTATATTTCATGTCTAGCGGTTGAATCGACCAAATTATCGACCGATGGCATATGATACTCATCTTTAGGTGTTGCTAAATTTAAGTTTCTAAAGTCTATACAGATTCTAAGTTTGCCATTTTTCTTCTTAACTGGCACTATATTAGAAAGCCATTCTACATATCTAGCCGTTCTAATGAAATCAACACTTAACAATCGTTCAATTTCTTTTTTTACTTCTGGGATTACGTTAGGAGCGAAGCGTCTAGGTGCTTGGTTATATGGCTGAAAGTTTGGCCGAGTAGGGAGTTCATGTTCGACGATATTCCTATCTAGGCCAGGCATTTTCTTATAATCTCATGCAAAACAATCTTTATATGAACGTAGAATAGCAATGAGTTCGTACCTTACATTTTGGTCGATAAGCTTTCTGATGAAGGTTGGACGATGCTCCTCGCCATCACCAAGGTCGATTTCTTCTAATGGATCCTGAGCTTGCATGTTTCCACGTTTTCCATAGGGGACTTCTTCATCGTCCTCTTGGGGAATCTCCTTTAGACAATCGAGGTCGTTCGCTTCTTGTGTGGCGAACGCTTCTACTTGATAAGCCATTAGTTTGGCTTTTAAGGCCGTTACAGCGTCCTGATTTCTTTCAGGGTGTGAACCCATTACTGTAAAGTTGTGGCCGATGATCGGTCAGCTTTAAGTGCGAAAACCACTGAGGTTGGTCTTGCAGGATCGAATAGTTCCACCACGCGTTCCTTCAGCATAACACCATTTTCGGATACTACCTTCAATGCATCATCGATATGAAGGAATTCCAAGGGACCATAGTTGCAATCGTAGAAGGACGCCTCCACAGCATGAGTGTCCATACTATAGGGCATGTTGTCGGCCATCACAGATTCAACATTTCCCTTGTCATTCCACAGGAAAAGACATTGGTGAAGAGAAGATGGAACGCATTGACTAGCATGAATCCAGTCTCGATCGAGTAAAACATTATAGCTGGTCGTTGAGTCCATGACAAAGAACGCTGTCGTTCTAGTAATACTCCCAACCTTGATATCGAAAGGAAGGATTCCCTTTGCAGGGGCTGGAACTCCACTGAACCCTGTTAGCGTTATATCCGTGGGGATAAGATCGTTATCGGTCTTGTGCAGTTTCTTCATCATCTTAGCATGGATGACGTTCACTGCGGCTCCGGTGTCGATCAATACTCTGCCTACTGGGACACCGTTGATCTCGGCCTTAATATGTAAAGGTCGTAAATGGCGTGTCATTGCTTCTGGTGGTCGTTCGAACACAGCCTTATTCCGATCTTGGGAATCTTCCTTGTGCAAACTGGCCGATGACTGAGGTCGATCTTCAACTTTCTTGCCTTTGACTTTGGTGGCAACATGGACGACTTCTGGATTCTCCTGTCCATCCCATGATGGCCATTGCTGGTCAACTTGGTGACAACCTTGTTTTGCCTCTGTGGCTTCTACGTCTCAACCAGTTGGAGTGATTGGCATGCTGTCGGCTGGCGGAGTGTACTTGGCGACATCAGACTTGGGAGCCTACTTCTTTACTAGAGGATCACCATAACAAACTAAGTAATCGAACTTACCACTTGGTTGTCCTAAAGTGCTGATAGCTGGGTTTCCCGCCTTGTAAAGTTCCATCAACAACTTGTTCTGAGATATTTTCCTTCTTGCAGCTTCCTCATTGACTTTGATGGGTACTTCTATTTCTACACATTCGACATCTTCGACTATGGGCTCTTCTTCTTCATCACCCCAGCCGGTTGGTACGATGGTTGTCGACGTCGATGGCACAATCTGGGCGACGACCTCCGTCTTCTTGACGAGACGTTTCACCTTCACCTCCCCATAGACCCGTAGGTAATCATATCGGCCACTTGGCTGGCCACCTAGTCCAACTGCTGGATTGCCTTCTTCATACAACTGCTTCAATAGTTGTTCGGTAGACATACTCCTCTTTTGAGCTTCTTCGGCAACGTCGATTTTTTCTTCGACCTCGACGTACTCATCTTCATCGTCGAGTATTAGGTTTATTGGTGTTGAATCTTCAACTTCATCGACCAAAGTGGCCTACGTTTCTTTATCTTCATCGATCAGTGTGGCTGACGGTTCATCATCGGCCATATCAGATATCTCTGAGTCACTCTCAACAGACATTGTTGTCCAAGGCGGTTTGGCAGAATGTAATTGTTGACGATGACTGACGAGAGTGTTCCAAATCGGATAACCTGGTTCCCTCCAGCTTCATCGTCATCGTCCTTATTTGGACGATAAAATTTGCTCTTGGACGATTCTGTTTCTTTGGAGCCATCAACATCATCCTCAATCTCCTCAGCCTCTTTAGTCTGACTTGGGTCAGTTTCTTGAGACTGCTTGGCCCTCATCATCTGGCCGTACTTTTTCTGATATCGCTGGTACTGAGTCCTCGTCATCTCCTCCACGGGAACTGATCGACGAGTGTAGCAGTTGTAGTTGTACCATCGTTCTGGCTTGTAAGGCTGAGGTACAAAGTTCTTTGGGTACACGTGAGGCTGAATTCTGTTCCATTGCCGGGAATGTGGGCGATGAAACTTGGTCCCAGAGAACGGTGTCATCGGTCGACTGAGGTCCCAATGACATCTTGGGCAGACATGTGGAAGAGCAGGTTCCTTCCCTTGGTCTTGGCTGAGTCGAGCGAACACATCCGGACGATTATCGTCCTGAGTCTCGTCGATGACGATCTTGAACTTTGGCAATTTAAAATTTGCCACATCAGTCAACACCATCCCCACTGGAGCAGTCTTGGGGAATGGATTTGCATCGACTCCCATGTGTTTGGTTGGGAAACCAATCCGACCGGAGTCAATCGCATCCTGCAAAACATTACGGAAAACCAAGCATTGATTAGTGTGATGTGACCAAGCATTATGCCACTTACAATATCTTTTGTCCTTGATTTTATCAAGGCTTGGCATAGCATGTCCATCTTTCAATTTGACTTGTTTATCTTTCAGTAATTGATCAAAGATTTGATCGGCCTTTGAAATATCAAAAGAAAACTTTCGTGTTTGACGTTTACCGTCTCTGACCACTTCTTTACCTTTAAGTTCTCGCTCAAGTTTGGCAAGAGCTTTACATATATAAAGTTTTCCTTTAAGGAGCTCGGCCAAACAAACATCGCCCATATTGTAATTTTCTTCATCGACGTCACTAACTTGGTTTATTTCATAGTTAGTGTCTCTATAGTAGGTTCCTTTGGAAGATGATTTCATCTGGTCTTCTTCTCTCAATAATTGTTCATAACGTATAGCACTAGTCCGCAGTTGGAATAGATCGATGAAATCTCTGTCTTGGAACTTCTTTTTAAGTTCAAAGGCTAATCCACTTTGAGCGAGTTTTACAAATTCCCTCTCAGGCAAGGGAATAAAGCACCTAGTTCTCGCTCTCTTCAATCTTTGTAGGAACGACTCAGCATTCTCATCTGGCCGCTGCCTCAGTTGAGCCAAATCGGCCATTGTTATTTCTGGCTCTGATTTATAAAATTGAGAGTGCAACGCATGTTCCATTTGCTGCCAATTTTGAATAGAATTAGGCGATAGGTTAATGAACCATGAATAAGCTACCCTTGATAAAGAGTTAGGAAATAGTCTAATTTTGACAAAGTCATTCACTTCTCCACATTGCATGGAGAACTTCCCTATGCATTCAATGGTCGATATCTCATCTACACCAGAGAACATAGTAACTCTGAAACTTTATAGTTCCTAGGAAGCGGGTACATTTGGTCAACCCAATCAGGATAAGGCTTCCTATAAGTTGGACGAGTAGCTGGTCGTCCTAAACCTATCTGTTCATGTAAAATTTCGGCAACTTGTTCTCGAAGGACATCGGCTTGATTATAAAGAGGGTTGTTAAATACTTGATCATATTGCTTGTTTGGTGGTCGAGCATAATACGGTGGTGCTTCGTATCGTCGATAGTTGTTCTGATAAGGGATATCACCCATGCGTTGACCATCGGCTATTCTTTGATTATAAAAATTATTTCCTACTGGCCGATTGATAACGTGTGAAAAGTGTATAAATTGGCCCTTTAATTAGGTCTTGTTAGCCTCCGAGCAATGCTATTTTGATGGTATATGATACGTTTCAGGTATAAGGACCCTCAGCGAAGATTAGATCAAGTTTGGTGCTAAAACGAACAAATAAAGAACCTGCGAAGTCAAAGGAGCAAAGGTGGGCCATTTTTGAAAATTAAATTGTACCTGCTTAAGAAGAACCAGATGATGTGCTATATATGGATGGAAAGCTCTTGAAGTCTATATTTCAGAACTTTTACGGTTCGTGATTTGGAGTTTCCTAGAGGAAGATATGTTATTTTTAGTACAGAGATGCAGAAGAAGCAGTTACGAAAAAACCAGATCGATCCGATTTCCAAAGGGGATCGATCTGGGTCGGGCATAACCCAGATCCTGAGTTCACGGACAAAGGAGATCGATCCGCTTCCCAAAGGAGATCGATCCCTTTTGGTGCTGCGGGAAAAATAAAGGGCTGAGATCTAATCCGAGTTAGGGTTCAATTAAGGCCTATAAATAAACCTTGTGAGAGGATTTTTGGCAGCCACCCATAGACGAATTTTCCTCTCCTTCTTGGTGTTTCCTTGGCTCTTCTTCCTCAGTAAACATTAGGGTTAGATCTTGAAGATAGATCCATGGCAGGAGCGCGTCATCAACCTTCTCCGATGGATTGTCTCTTCAAGATGAGTAACTAAATCTTTAGTCAAGGAAATTCTATGATGTAAGAGGGAGTTTATCTAGGTTTTTTCCTATGGATCAAAGGATGTACTTTATGATGATTTAATGGATTGATTTCAGAGTTTATATCTATTGATAATATTTCTTTTGGTGAATGAATTGTTTGTTCTTTGTGCCCTAATTTTGGTCTGTCTTGTCTCGGTTTTTCCGTGGATATACAGCTAGATTTTGTGAAAACTCAAAACACAAAAATCGTAGATCTCTGTCTTAGCTTTCCACCGAATCTTGAATCACCTTGTTTCGAGTTCGGATGTGAAAGTTATGCTGAGATTACGATCGATGGTTTTGAGCATTGCATGTTAGAGGCTAGGATTAGGACTTGTTCAAGATGCTTTCATGCTAGAACCATGTTAGATCTTTGGATTGGATTCTAAACCCTAGATTATGATTGTAGGAGTGGTAGAACCACTACCTTAATGCTAGAACCATTAAGACCTATGATTGTAACCTACAATTCGTTCTCTATCTTTATTGATTAGGCGATCTCAAAGTGCTAGAACCACTTTGATTATTCTCATACCAATTATCCGCTGATTTGATCTTCGTTCCGACGTAGCCTTCTAATGAATCTATGTTGAGTGATAGTGGACCTAGCCGATCTTCTATCAGCCCTAGAAAACCATCTAGAACTTATTGAATTGCTCTTGTCCTAGGAGTGCCTAGATAGCTCTCGATTACGGATTAGAAATTCCTAGCCTTTTTCTCGTATTGCTACTTCCCCAATTTGGTTTAATTCAAGTTAAAAGTAGTTTAAAGACGAACTATCCTTCATCTTTCTTAACTTTTGATTTAGAACTATGCGCGGTAATTAGACTTAATCCTGTTTTCCATGTGGACCGACCCGGACTTATTGCTATCTACCCCTTAAGTAGTTAGTAGTGATTCGGATTATAAATTTGTAATTTTGGTGTTCTTGTTAAGGTAACGACACTTTTCAAGGCGTGTCAGAATTTTGGCGCCGTTGCCGGGGATCACGGTTTATTGAGATTAATTGCCTAGTGTAGTTTTATTTCAATTAGTTATCTTTATTTCTGTCGTTTATTATATAAAAGACCAAAAATAGTACCAGTGCTAATATTTCCTATCTTTTTAATCGTGCGTTAGGGACTTTGACGAAGCACCTTCCAAGTGGAGAAGGAGCATCGGTCAAAGCTTCACCGACATAGCACTATTTGAATCTTTAAACCTTGGTTGTTCTGGTGATGTGGTATATGGATGAATGTTAGTGAAGATTCAGATTTAAATATTACATTGCAAGAATTCTTGAATTCTCATGCTGCATTGCTTAGACCTGTGAATATTTCACCTGATTCATCCATGGAGAACCATAACTTAGATGATCATCATGATCATGAGGAAAATTTGACCCATCACGAAGATCAAGGTCGCCTGAATATGAAAGATTTTTACATTCCTACTTCATTTACTTCAAATTCATGCATTCAACCCCCAGTGATAGGAGCTGCCCACTATGAAATCAAGCCTCAGTTTCTGCAATCTCTTCCTGCCTTTCATGGTCTGTCTCATGAAGATCCTTACAACCATATAGAAGAATTTATCTTGATTAGTTCGACCGTGAAAGTCAATAATTTTACTGACGATGCGTGGAAATTGAAACTCTTTCCCTTTACTCTCAAGGGCAAAGCTAAATATTGGCTTATATCTTTAGAGCCCAGATCCATCACAACTTGGCCTCAACTTCAAACCCAATTTCTTGCTAAATTCTTTTCAATTACCAAGACCAGTGATCTTAGGAAAGAAATTTCGTCTTTCAAGCAAGTTGATGATGAACTTTTTCATGAAGCATGGGATAGATATAGGGAACTCCTTAGGAAGTGTCCTCACCATCAATTCCCTTAATGGGCTATCATAGAGAATTTTTATAATGGTCTTAAAGAGAGATATCAAATGACTATTGATGCCGCATGTGGAGGAGTGTTTATTACGAATACTCTTGATGATTCGTGGAGGCTTTTTGAGAGGTTAGCGAAGAATTCTCAACATCATGCTTCATCTTCTAGGAATACTCGGGATTCATCCAATCAAGCTAGATCTAGAGGTACCCTGGAATTAAATGAATATGCTCGTTTAGCTCAACAAGTAGATATTCTAAGTAGGAAGCTTGACCAAGTTCTGATGCAGACTACAAACCAAGTAGTATCTTCAAATCCTCCTTTGCCACCGCAGTCAGGAGATATTTGTTTCTTATGTTCAAATTCTGGTTATGATGTCACGAACTGTCATTTAGCTCTTCAATATCCAGAATTAGTTCAGGAACATGTGAATGCAATTTATAATCAGTCCAAACCAGCATATGATCCATATTCTAATACATATAATCCTGGTTTACGCAATCACCCAAATTTCTCTTGGAGAACACCTGGTCAACAGTCTGATTCGTTCAATCCTAGGCTACCGATGAATAATCAAAATCCAAATTACCCTCTGAAATTTCAGCCATCATCTCGGCCGCCTAAAAATTATCCATCTCAAGTGCCTTATCAATCTCAACCTTCTCAGTCCTGGGGGTATCAACCGTATGGATCTCAAAATCAACCATCTCTTCCTCCACCACAACCAAATCGAAGTCCTGTCATTGAGGATAGACTTGTAAAGGCTCTTGAGACTTTTGAAGCTTGTACCCAATTGGTTCATTCCCATTCTCAAGCTTTAGCTAAGATGGAAACTCAAATGGGTCAATTGGCTAATTCTATGCATAGGAGAGAAGAAGGTACCTTACCAAGTCAACCCATTCCTAACCCTAGAGGTCAACATTCCGTTGAGTCCTCCCATGAACTCGTCCAAGCTGTCACTACTCTGCGAAGTGGGAAGACCTTTGCTAATATCGAGAAACCGGATGAGGGGTATCTAGATCATGATCCTACATCTCAACTTCTCAATGCAACTCCATCTACTTTTCAAGTTCCATTAGATAGAGACTTGCATGCATCTAATGATGAGGTGTTACCCAAAACTTCAATTCCTGCTCCTCATGATTCTACTTCATCGCCTGAGCCGAATCCTAGGACGTATGTTCCGAAAATTCCTTTTCCTGAGGCCCTGGTAGATCCGACTTCGGCTCCTTCCAAAAATTCTAAACTTGATGAGATGATTGAAGTTTTCAAGAAAGTTCATATCAATCTTCCTCTGTTGGATGCTATCAAACAGATTCCGTATTATGCGTAATTTCTGAAAGATTTATGCACTCAAAAGCGTCGATCTAGATCTCATGTTTTCAAAAAGATTTTCTTGACTGAACAAGTAAGCTCAATCCTTCGTAGTGATATTCCTCCTAAACTTAAAGATCCAGGTACTCCTACTATTTCTTGCACTATACGAAACCATTTGATTGATGGAGCTTTACTTGATTTAGGAGCTAGCGTGAATCTCATGCCTTATTCGTTATATTCCAAGTTTGGTATAGGAGAACTTAAACCCACTGCTATGACTCTTTAGTTAGCTGATCGTTCAATTAAAACCCCACGGGGTGTGCTTGAAGATGTTCTAGTTAAAGTGGGTCAATGTGTGTTTCTTGTGGATTTTGTGGTGTTGGATATGGAACCAAGCTTGCAAACTAAGAAAAATGTTCCTATAATTCTTGGTCGACCTTTCTTAGCTACAGTTAATGCTTGCATTAATTGTAGGGATGGTATTATGACAGTTACTTTTGGAAATATGGAATTGAAATTGAATATTTTTCATACGTCAAAACGCCATGCATATGATGATGATTGTTTTATGGTAAATGCTTTGATGAATAATGACGATATTGATATGTGTGTGGATGAGGCGGTGAATAAAATAGTGCATGATGATGGTGATTTGTCTAGTGGAAGTTATAAACGTCCATGTGATGTTGCTGTCTTGGACGATGATGAGATAATAGTTAAAAATGCTTTACCGGATCTTAATGTTGATTTTCCAGAGTTGAAAGATGAAGTTATGGATGTGAAGGATGATTCACCTATTTGTGATGTTAATAATCTTAATCTTGTTGAGGATGCGAGAAATGATGGTTTATACAAGGAGGTATGTAAGATTTCTTGGAGTAAAATTCCGATTGATCCTGGACCTCATATTTCTTCAACTCTAGCGTTACCATTTTTTATTATGCCACCTAAATTCATTCATCGGAGAGTTTTGAAAGTTGGCGATAAAGTTTGGTTATTCACGGCTAGACCTAGACTCTATTCGGTCAAACCTAGGTCCAGGTGGACCGGCCCATTTCTCGTACAACAGATTGTTCCCCACATGGCAATTAAAATCCGTCAAATTAAGTCTAGCTCAATTTTTAAAGTAAAGGATCATAGATTAAAACTTTATATTAAAAATCCTCTACAACTTGATCCAACAATGACCTTGGCGGAGCTACATTAAAAATGATTGATCGTTAACTGCGTCGGGCTAGCGACGTTAAAACCAGCGCTTGATGGGAGGCAACTCATCAGTTTCTAGTAGTTACCTTCTTTTAGTTTTCTCGTAGTTGATATATTTGTTGTTCGTAGGTTTTTCGTTTATTTTTTTGTCACTGACTGCATGGTTTCCTATATAGTCATGGAATGCTTGCTATGCCTATTGTGTTGTGGATCCAAAGTATGCTTTCTTGCCATGGTTGCATTCAAGTGTGGAAATAGGGTAGTAAATTGCTATATATCTTTATTCATCTGGTGCATATTTCACGTGACATCCTTTCGTATTCCTGTCCGGTAAGAACTCTAACTATCTGCTTCTTAATGTTTATCTTCGTCCTTTCTTTTCCGTGCTCTCTAACGGCGGAACCCATAGCTTTCGCTATGAATTCCGACCACTAACACAGAAGGCCTAAGCCGGCGTTCTCCTTCTTTTCTTTCCATTCTGCTTTCTTTCTTATTTCGTGCCTGTTCTCCTCTATTCGAGCCACCTCTGTTCCCCTTCCTGTCGTGCTCTGTTTTCATCGTCTTCACCCCGATTTGGTGGGTTCCAGATCGATCTTGGTAACCCCTCCAGATCGATCTCCTTATTGTTGCCATCAATCATCATTTTCTCTCTTTTTTCGGATACCGGATTAACTTATAGATTAATTGCAGCCATGCCTCACTCTGGATCCTTTGACTCCGGATTAACTTATACATCTGCTGACTTTTGATCTGGGGTGGGTACGGTGGGGGTGTGACTACATGATTATATGTGGATGTGTAAACTTGTGATGGTCCATGTGATTGAATCTTGTTTCATGCAGGTTGAAGCATAGGGTAGTTTATTTTTCCTGTCAATGTGGAATGAATGTTTGTACTGCCCTTGGGCTGACTGAATAAATAAAGGAGATGCTGCCCAATTTTTCTCTAATTTTGCATTGTTATTCCATTATTTTCTTTTGTGCGATCACGGGGTGTTTCTTCGAATATTCTCCAGGCTCCTGCTGTTATGGTTCGCATGTGCAAGAATATATTAAGACGTCCCGAACAGACGTGGTCTTCCCGATTAACTCTGATTGACACCGATGGTTATACCACTCACCAGGGTTACTATTTAATTCACAGCCTCATCAGGTTATCTCTACCCCTTACCCTATTTCCGTGCTTGAGGACAAACCCGCATAAGTTGGGGGGTAGCATTTATAAATTTCATGCTTAATATTTTAAGATAACCACATGTTGTACATCCCTTGAATTGTGCCAAAGGAATGAAATTATGAGAGTTATTGACAAAGATGCTTGTTTTAGAAATTTATTTTATGAATTATTCTGATGCTTGTATGGTATATAAGGGATAGTAAATTTTTACAATGCCTGATATTATTTCTATACTTTAACACTTTTACCATGATTTAAGGATAGCTTAACATATCTTACTGCACATGTCCACTTTCACATGTCGAAGAGTTGAAATTAGATTCTAAGCCTGAAACTGGGATGGATTTACAATTCTTTATCATGACATAGAAGATACATGAATACATGCAATTTTCTGTTCGCAAAAAGTATATATGTCTGAAAGTGTAGGGAATTCAACTTAGTAATCGGGCAGTGTGCCTAGCCAGCGTGTTGTTCGCGTAAAACAGTTGAATTACCTGAAAAAAAAAGAAAAAAAAGAAAAGGACTTCATACATAGTAATCGGGCAGTGTGCCTGGCCAGCGTGCTGTTCGCGTAAAACGGTTGAAATTCCTTGTAAAAAAGAAGAAGAATAGAGATTGTTATGTGATAAGTGGAATATATATGCTGATTCAGGATAGTGATCTTGAATAGTTGAATGTTTGGATATAATGGATATTCGGAAGCATGTGGAACTCTATTCACACACTGGAGTGTTAATGTTATTTTTGATCATGAGTAAATATGTTGAAGTATTGGAAGTATGTTATGGCATGTTTTGCTTTGCTATATCTTTATGTGACTATGAGTTGAAGGGTACGTTCATGAGTAATATTTCTGATTCGTGCATTAGAGTTGATGAGTTTTATGATGGATTTCTAATGGCATAGTCAAGGGGATGTATTGATGTTTGTGGGTATCATCACTGGAAACCCTCAGGAGACTACAACTCCTCCACTTGGGCCACCCAGGGGTTTAAAGGCTTATTACACATGCTAAGTGTAATCGTGAGACCTACGAAAGTGACTAGTTAGGTTTATTGCTTTATGTTTATTTTTATCTTGCTTTGCTCGAGGACTAGCAAAGATCAAGTTGGGGGGTGTGATAACGTGTGAAAAGTGTACAAATCGGCCCTTTAACTAGGTATTGTTAGCCTTCGAGCAATGCTATTTTGATGGTCTATGGTGCATTTCAGGTATAAGAACCTCAGCGAAGATTAGATTAAGTTTGGTGCTAAAACGAACAAATAAAGAACCTGCGAAGTCAAAGGAGCAAAGGTGGGCCATCTTTGAAGATTAAACTGTACCTGTTTAGGAAGAACCAGATGATGTACTATATATGGTTGGAAAGCTCTTGAAGTCTAGATTCCATAACTTTTTACGGTTCATGATTGGAGTTTCCTAGAGGAAGATATGCTATTTTTAGTACAGAGGTGCAGAAGAAGCAGTTACGAAAAAACCAGATCGATTCGATTTTCAAAGGGGATCGATCTGGGTCGGGCATAACCCATATCCTGAGTTCACGGACAAAGGAGATCGATCCGCTTCCCAAAGGAGATCGATCCCTTTTGGTGCTGCGGGAAAAATAAAGGGTTGAGATCTAATCCGAGTTAGGGTTCAATTAAGGCCTATAAATAGACCTTGTGAGAGGATTTTTGACAGCCACCCATAGACGAATTTTCCTCTCCTCCTTGGTGTTTCCTTGGCTCTTGTTCCTCAGTAAATATTAGGGTTAGATCTTGAAGATAGATCCATGGCGGGAGCGCGCCATCAACCTTCTCCGATGGATCGTCTCTTCAAGATGAGTAACTAAATCTTTAGCCTAGGAAATTCTATGATGTAATAGGGAGTTTATCTAGGTTTTTCCTATGGATCAGAGGATGTACTTTATGATGGTTTAATGGATTGATTTCAGAGTTTATATCTATTGGTAATCTTTCTTTTGGTGAATGAATTGTTTGTTCTTTGTGCCCTAATTTCGGTCTGTCTTGTCTCGGTTTTTCCGTGGCTATAAAGCCGGATTTTGTGAAAACTCAAAACACAAAAGTCGTAGATCTCTGTCTTAGCTTTCCACCGAATCTTGAATCACCTTGTTTTGAGTTCGGATGTGAAAGTTATGCTGAGATTACGATCGCTGGTTTTGAGCATTGCATGTTAGAGGCTAGGATTAGGACTTGTTCAAGATGCTTTCATGTTAGAACCATGTTAGATCTTTGGATTTGATTCTAAACCCTAGATTATGATTGTAGGAGTGATAGAACCACTACTTTAATGCTAGAACCATTAAGACCTATGATTGTAACCTATAATTCGTTCTCTATCTTTAGAGATTATGCGATCTCAAAGTGCTAGAACCACTTTGATTATTCTCATACCAATTATCCGCTGATTTGATCTTCATTCCGACGTAACCTTCTAATGAATCTATGTTGAGTGATAGTGGACCTAGCCGATCTTCTATCAACCCTAGAAAACCATCTAGAACTTATTGAATTGCTCTTGTCTTAGGAGTGCCTAGATAACTCTCGATTACGGATTAGAAATTCCTAGCCTTTTTCTCCTATTGTTACTTCCCCAATTTAGTTTAATTCAAGTTAAAAGTTGTTTAAAGACCAACTATCCTTCATCTTCCTTAACGTTTAATTTAGAACCATGCGCGGTAATTAGACTTAATCCTGCTTTTCCTGTGGACCGACCCGGACTTATTGCTATCTACCCCTTAAGTAGTTAGTAGTGATTCGGATTATAAATTTGTAATTTTGGTCTTCTTGTTTAGGTAACGACACTTTTCAAGGCGTGTCACCGATTAACTTGGCCACCTAGTTGCAAATAGTTATTCTGTGAAAACCATTGGCCTTGAGCACCCAGATTGTTATTTTGACCGAAATTATTCTGGCCGATATTTTGGCCATTGTTTGGGAAAACAAGGTTCTGGCCATTAGGAGGAATGTTCTGAGGAATGTTATTACCCATAACCAAGGGCATTCCACCCATTGGTACACCTTGACCTAAAGGGACTCCATTATTTGGCGCCCCTTGTGCCGGAGGAACAACATCGCCTTGTATTCCTTGAAGAGGAGGGACACCACTGTTTGGCATGACTCTAGGGGTTAACATCTCATTATTATGAGGTATTTGTGTTGGCGATGGAAATAACCCAGATGTTTGACCGATTAAGTTAGGTCTTTGGTTATTGTCATTGTTCATCGACGGCCGATGATGGGTTGAACTAGTTTGACCAACTTGGCTATTTTGGCCGAGAAAGTTTTGGCTGTGCATTAGATTTTGCAAAATAACAAACCCGTTATTACCGCCAGGTCCCATGACCGTGTTGGGCGAAAAATGACGATTGTTCTGAGTTGTGTTTTGGCCGATGGGAATCATTGACATGGTCGGCCTAACAACATTTTCATCGCCTTGTAAATTTTTAGTTCCCTGTTAACAGTAAAACCCAATAACAATGACAATTACACACACAAACACACACAATATTCATAGAGGATTTCACTAATAGGTCAAAGTAATAGGGTTTTACAATATGTATTTAGTACGGATACAAAATTATTTAATTACCCACAGGTCATACAGTACCATAACATATCATACATTTGGACGTTGATTGATATACATGCTGATGTTATATGTGCATTACAGATGTTCGAATCGGCAGTGGACTACCGATTCTTTTATGTAGTCCATCGGTAGAACACTATCGATGAACTACATCAATGAATCGATAGTCTAATCCATAAGTAGTGAGATACCAATGGATTCTATCATTGAATCGGTACCTCACTACTGATACAAAATAATTGATAATGTACTACCGATTCGTCCATGTAGATGGAGTACGTTAATCAAACTTCTCTCCATTCCAATCAGTCACATCCTGAACATCCATATAAGTTTCCAGCAGAGTACTATTTCAGATGTATAAAAACAAAGATGCCATTGGCATTCCCAAAAGAAAGAAAAAAAACATGAAAAAAAGCATAAGAGCAACAGATAGAAAAGAACAATTGGATCAGCTCCAGCACTCCGGCGTAAGAGAATGATCCCTCTTCGGATCCCTGCAGTAGTTATAAACCATGTAGTTCTTCTGAGCCCACCTCATTGCAGCTGACTGCTGCGAGCTGAGACCGAACCCGACCGGAGAAGCCGGCGCAGGCCTGCACCACCGTGACGCGTAGGCGGAACAGCCACGGACGACGAACCTGCCGAACTTTGCGACGAACGGCTGGTACCGGTAGTCCGCCCGGTACTTGCCGTCCTCCGTCGCCCACGACGACGCGTCCCAGATCGACCCGTAGACCCACATTGGCCGCAGTGGGTACGTCGCGGGGCTCTTCCGGGGGTATCTCCGGATTGGCACATCGTCTACAAAGAATCTATAGAAATATACGCACATATTTGATCTTATGAAATAAATAACGATGAAATATAGTTTGATAGATTGGAAAAATATTGGAACAATTGGTCCCCCCTGAAACAATCAGGTGCACAGCTTGTCCCACTTGCACAGTTTGATAGATTGGAAAAATATTGGAACAATTGGTCCCCCTGAATCCATCAGGTGCACAGCTTGTCCCACTTGCTATGTTATCATAGCATTGATTTGTATACATGATAGACGTGACATGTGCATTATATATGTCTGAATCGATAGTGGACTATCATTTTTTTCATTGTAGTCGATCGATAGTGGTCTACCGATAAACTGGATCAATGAATCGGTATCTCACCACCAATTGAATTATTCATCTAGTTCATCGACAGTGAGATACTGATGGATTCTATCAACCAATCGGTACCTCACTACTGGTACAATTCAATCGATAGTGAGTAACAGATTCATTAATCTAGTCCATCAGTAAATCATTACCGATGAACTAGATATGTTCATGTATATAAAACTTTATTTATGTTATTAATGACGAACGAGAGAGAGTGGTGGTCTGTCCCTCTTAAATCTCTCATTAATGGCACCAATGGATGAACCCATGACTCGATCGAGTATAGTATTGTACAGTGATCCAATACTTTTGATTCGGTGATTAAAAACGGAGTAGAAAACAGAGCAATTTTAGTCAGGATTCCTGCAGGTACTCACATGATCTCGTCTGGGTTCCAGAGGATGGCGTAGTTGTGGAACGCGGCAGTCGGGTCGAACCATAGATAAAACTTCATCTCCCGGCCGATGATCCGGCCGTCGCCGCTCCCCCTCACGTAGACATTGGTCTGCAGGGTGTATGGTTTTCCCGGCGTCGTCCCGAGGAACTCGATGTCGACCTCGTCGTGGAATCCAGGATGTGCTTGATTGTTTGAGAGCTAGAATCCCAATTCACAACATACAAGCATTGTACTAAATAAGATGATATATATATATATATATATATATATATATATATTCCAAGTCCAATGTACTCTGTATTCAGTATACTCACATAGAAAGCTGTGATGACTCCTGCAGTGTACCCAGCCTGGAGTTTGATGGAAGAGGAGAAGTACCCATTTCGGAATGGCCTGTTAGACTTAAAGCCACTTCCTAGCATTGAAAGAGTTCAGTGATTCACATCATGTAAACAAAGAGTAGTGTATGAAATAAGAGTGAAGGTGAGAGTTAAGCACCTGTGACTCTATCAAGCCAGATTGATACTTGGTTATGGTACACAGATTGGTGCTGGGAACCCCAAAGGTTGGTAAAGCCTCTTTGGAAGCGAAGAGGCCTGAACCTTTGGCTTGGGTAGTATCCAGGCGAAGGCTGAGCATTGCTGGAGAGAAAGCAGAGGAGAAGAAGGAAGAGAGGAGCCATTGATAGAAGGATTAGTAAATGATGTGAATTAAGGACTGTGGCAATACAGAAGACATAAATAGGAAGAGTACTGAATGGCCCACAAGAAGAAAGCTGTCGATGAGGGGTGATCTGTGGATCAGACAGGGCCAAGGTTGGGTAGAAGTGAAGAAAGAGAGATGAAATCTGAAGGGTGAAGAGGATTTGGTAAGCAATGTAGAAAGGATGGGTACCCCATATGGAAGCTAGAAACAATCAATCAGTACTGATGTTGCCTTGTAGGAAAGGAAAGGGAGTGGAAAAGTGAGGGAGTTTTCATGTGTTGATGCTTAGTTTGTATGGCTTTGCTCCTGCTGTGCTCGTGTGGTGGGCTCCGGAGGCACAGTCGAGTGCATCATCTACACTGTTCAATCATTCAGGTATATAATCGCAAGCTTTGTGATGCAATGCGTCAAAGACCCCGCTGTTAAAATTAAATATTCACAATCTTTATGTTAAAATTCAATGTTAGTGGCGCAGGGTAAACGTGAAAACCTTTCGTCGGGAGAGACAACTGTTCTCTCTATGAGAGAGACCACTAGAATTCTCAAAGAGGAGAAACTACTCAAAAGATTTATTAAGCAAAACTGTCCTAATTACAAACCCTAGAAAAGAACTCCTTTTATAGGATAAGGAGAGACCAACTTACAGAAAGACTCATGTTAGACTCAAAACAAGAGTTAAACTCAAACCCAATAACTAATGAACGAATCCGAATTAAGAAGAGAAGAAAACGACTAGAAATAGAAAAACATGCTAAAAATAGTAAAGACTGATAACCTGTCTAAAAAGAAAAGTTTTACACAAAAATGGAATTTTAAGCCATAAAGAAAAGGAATTTGGATCTTTGGAGGTCCGGTTCATGGAGAGATCTTTGCTCTCCGATGAATCTTGTTGGGCTCGTCGAGCCGGTCGAAACGACTGGTCATACGCCCCGATTGGACATCGGGGTCGAAACTTATGCCCATTCGACGGTCATGGTCGTACGGAGATCTGAGTCGGACCGAGGGAGTCTGAACACGATCTGAACGTCTAGGAAGTCTCTCTGGATCGGGCTCAGCCTGGTCTGGATCTGGAATTGGTCCAGCATCAGTTAGACTGTAGATATATAAACTTACCCCCTTGGTATTAACTTAAAAGCCTTTTAAGATGATTAGTGAAGTTTAACGTGATGCATGTTTAAGGACGATGATAGTGATGTTAGAAAACTAGGTGGGAACAAGATGTCATGATGAAATATCTCCATGAAACTGATAAGACATTGAGAAAGGGAATCTAACTTTATATTAAACCAGGCAAAGGATCATCACACCCACTCACGTTAATAATAGGCTCAGAGAAGGACAGAAAAGCTGAGATTTCTTGACACCAATAGTTCTTTTGCAACATATGCATTGTACTACTATATGTATATAGCCGTTGCAAAGCCAATGGCAACAAAAAAGAGTAAGCAATTGCAAGCTCTCATATTGGATTTATTAGCTAACGTCACTTGCCAAGGTGAACAGGAATTTGTATGTATTACCTAATATTTTGTTACCTTGTATACATATATCAAGGCATATATAAGAACGTTTGAACAAAACAAATGAGCCCGGATTTGGCCTTTGGCCTTTATCCCGTTGGAAACGGACCATGTGAGATGTATAGTAGCAAGGTGAATCATTACCATTAGGCTAGCATATGTCCTCGGATCCATGGACAATGATGGTGTCGGTTGGGTTTCGACGAGGAGCTCGTGGTCAGGTTCACCGTGAAAGGAGGTGGCCAGGAGATAGGAGAGGAGGAATAAGAGGTCGAGATGGACGCCGATGGGGGAGGTGGTCACCGGACTTGGTGGTGATGAAGGTGAGCTGTGCTCGTCGGAGAAAATCGCCGGGTTCTCGACAGGAAAGGGAGAGACAAGAGAGAGGAGTGGAGAAGAGTCAGGGAGGGGGAGCAGTAAGGTGAGTGGATCCTGACCGTCAGATGGGATCGGACGGTCAGGAGGCTAGTTCTCTCTATCAGACTTAGAGAACTAGTTCTCCCTAGATAATTCCTCTCTCTCTATATTTATATATATACATGTTTCAAGGGTAAAACTTGTGAGCTTGTGCGTGGAAAATAAAATTTTTGCCTTCATAGTTTTTTATTATTAATTGAGCCCGAAGACTAGTACAACATCACCTCACTAACATATCCAAAACCTCCTCCACATCCTTAGAACCAACATAAACGGACCTCGGAGACGACGACGCTATCTCGCAATTCCATCCGTCATAGCATTACATGATCGAGGATATATAAAATACCATCGAGAACTATATTTGTTGGATACTATGCTTTTGTATTTTTTTGAAAACGTTGTAAAATGACTTCGTTTTTAATAGTTTCAAAAATTCTCCGTTCAATGTATACTACCATGCAATCATTCATCTAGTCATCTATCATTTTATTACGCAAAGGATGGAGAATATTCCTTACTGTAATATTTTCTATTAGTCTCAAATTGTAGTTTTGTTTTTTATTCACTCTTGATTCAACCAATTTCTAAGTCCTAGAGAATACTGCTCAATGAAATTGATTTTTCATAGACCGGACAAATTAGCCCAATTAGGCTTCTATGTAAAGTTGTGTTTGTCCAACTTGTATCGGTGTACTAAGAAAATAAGCCTGTTATTTTGACTTGTGTTAGCTTTTTTTTTTTTGATTAGTTGAGCCCGTAGGCTAAATTTACATCAAACTAGCCAAGACATCCATGCCATCGGCCGTAGTCCAGTTAAACGGAGCTCGACGACGACGACACCATCTCGCAATACCATCAGCCCTAGCATTACAGGATCTAGGAAAATGTAAAAACAGAGCAGACTCCCACAACAATACCTCCTTCCATATATTCCTGGCCGTTGGCTGCACCTCCTCTGGCCAAACTCAAAAACCATTCACAATTTGCACCGCGATGATTGAGTCAGACTCAATGACAACCTTCAGAAATCCCTGATCTTTGCAGAAAACCAACCCCATCAAAATAGCCAACATCTATGTGTACAAAACAGAGCATGCCTGAACTGGCACCCCCACTGCCCAAAGGACATGATCCTGCGCATCAACACACACAACACTCATCGCCGCCTCCCCAGATCTCTGATCATAAGCCCCATCGACCTGCACAACAACATTTTTCATCCCCGACACTGCCACATTCTTCCCTTTCTTCTCATTCTTCCTATTAAATTCCACAGCATGACGACGGATTCTCCGGACCAAAACATTCGCCGGCTCGCCTTGCCCTTCAAATACAATCTTGTTTCTATCTTTCCAAACAATCCATACTCCATAACATATAATGGTCTTCAGCGCCCTGACATGAGCTTGGCCTGAAGAAGCAAATAAACACTGCCATATTTCCTCTGGACTTGCAGCCAGTCTTGGCATGCTCTCATCTACAGCAATTGCAGCAAAAATCCTCTGTATCAATGGGCATTCGAGAATGGCATGGAAGATAGTTTCAGGACCTTGCCTACATGTTGGACACTCCCGGTCCGGGGCGCTGCAGTACCTCCAGAGAGTCTCCCTTACAGCCAGCTTCCCATGAAGAATTTTTCAGACAAATTGGCGGACTCGGGGACCC
>OY986964.1:32821693-32846395 GCA_963920575.1 Narthecium ossifragum
CGAACAGTCTATTTGATAGTTGTTTCTTGGCCCTGGCATGTTTTATTGATTACGAATCATCAGTCTACTGTGTCTCTATATCTGGTAGGTAGTCAATCATTGAACTATAATCTACAATTATGGACTAAGTACACTTTTAATCCAATTGGGCCATGTCATATTGTGGTCTATGGAAATTGTTGCTGTACACAGATGCTATGTCACAATTTTGTTTCTAGCTTTCTTTTTTGACCTTGTTTATGCGTGAGAAAGTAGCCCTCTGAGTGCTGATTTCTTCTTGTACAATTATGACATCTTTTTCCTCTAAATCTTAGTCTTAGTTGACTAAGATTTATTAGGACGGACAGTTAAATCTAACATACAATTCCTTTTAGCAGAAATAGGGTTGATACAGGGCCATAATTGACCAGTCTGAAACTCTTTCAGGGCCATAAAGAGTGGATGACTGAAGTAAATGTTCTAGGGGTGGTTGAGCATCCAAATCTAGTTAAATTAATTGGCTATTGTGCTGAATATGATGAAAGGGGAATACAACGGCTTCTTATCTACAAGTTTATGCTCATATCTGTAGTCTTAAATCAGTTTGAACTCCACTATGACAGCAACCTTAGTAAAACATGTAGTTCTGTATTTCCTTTGTAAGCTCAAGTTCATAGGACAAAGCGGTCAAAGTTATCTGATAATCATGATATGCGTTGGAAATTCTTACTATTATGTTTAGTTTTATCTATTGTTTACTATTCTTGTAATGAAATGAAGGATGTCGCAATCGTCGTCATCTGCATCTCCTCGGCTGTTTACGTTAAGGTGTAGCTGTGGGCTCAACCCAGACTCCACATAGCATACATTGATTTTTCTACATTTTTCAGAATCAGGATTCATCTCTTCTATGACAAAAAGAGCTGCGCCTTCTTGATTGTCAATATGTAACACCTGACAATATGTTTTGCATCTTACCTCTTCTTGAAATTCTTTGAATTTGGCAATTGTATAGACTTTTTGTAACTGTTTTTCAAATGAAAATTTTGTAATGCAAGGAATATTCTTGTGGAATGATATGTAATCTGCATGCGTTTCCTTTTCTACTTTACTTCGTAAAGCATTATCATATTGTTCAACAAACAGCTTGAGCGAAGTCTTCGAATTAACATAACCATCAAAGAACGCATTCATACTCTCACTGCGTTGTGTAGTAGACATTCCTGCCCAAAAAGTGTCCTTGACAAAGGCTGGAACCCATCGTTGTCTTGCTTCATATAGTCCTTGCAACCAATCATTGCCTCCAAGCTCATATTCCTCAATCATACTTTCCCATCTGTCCTCGAATTCATATGCAGTCAATGAATCATAAACAACATTCAACAAAGATGATCTGATAGCATCATATTTACCGCCATATTCACCAAGTTTCTCTGGCACTTTCTTCAGTATATGCCACAAACACCATCGATGCCTGCTTCTTGAAAAAACTATCTCAACTGCTTTAGTGATTGCACGATCCTGATCCGTAATTATAACATTTGGATAGCCGGACATGCATGTAACCCAACTCTCAAACAGCCAGGTAAAGGACTTTGTATCCTCAGTGGATAACAATCCACATCCCAGGAGAATCGATTGCCCATGATGGTTCACTCCTACAAATGGAGCAAACGGCATGTCATATTTGTTAGTGAGATAGGTGGTATCGAAGGTTATCACATCTCCAAAGTATTCAAAGGTTGCCCTGCTGCGCGCATCTGCCCAAAAAAAATTCTGAATCCTAGAGTCATCATCAAGATCAAAAGCATAGAAGAAATTTGAATTCTTTGCCTGCATCTTTTGAAAATAAGCAAAAACAGCCTTGGCATCACCTTCACCTAGCCTCAGATGTCGGGCCTTACTAATATAATTTCGATAATCCCGCTCTCCAAATGTTAAATTTTCATACCCACCTGCTTCAACCACAAATGTATTGAAATTCCGACACATTGGAATGCCAGCCTGATCATTTAATTCTAGCCTTCTTTTCGCTTTTCCATCTATGATCTTGTTACATGGGAAAACCTTGCTTTAGAAGGGCTAAGTGTATGGTTATGTTTTGTTATGATTGTGAGGACTACCAACCTCCCATCAACACCTACCGAAGCATGCAACCTAGCCTGACAATCTGTCTTGCATGTGGGATGCATATGTAGTGTGTTATTTGCATTTGATTGTAATTTCCTTGCACAAGAACACACTAGAGTTATATGTTTTAGATTTCCATTATCATCCAACTTTCGGCTTCTCTTGGCCGTAAAAAATCCAATTTGACTACCATAAAGTCTGTAATACTGTACAAGCTGCTCTACAGAATCAAATATCATTCCACATTTAGGTTCTTCAACTATTTCACACATGCCCATCATGACATTAGAATGATCCGACAACAAATTAACATCATTTGCTTCATCTCCCTTTGAATTTGATGAACTTGTAGCCATAATCTCTAACCGTGTGTCTAACATGAACATAAATAACATAGAAGATAACACATTAATATATTGAAATTGAAGCTAAAAAGAGAACTCAATAACAAGAATTGCTACATCTATTGTTAATGTTTCACTTGAAATATACTGCATTAGAATTGAAACAGAACTTTTGAAATGTTAGTGTGTCTAACATGAGCATATTTGCACGAAAAATGTTTCAGTTCACTGACATGTTTTAACTTGGAATCGACATATTTAAGATGGAGTTATGAATTCAATCAGATCACTTACATGTTTTAACTAGGAAATAAAAACTCTTTCAATCGGAGAGCACCAACAACAATCATTCAATCAGAGAAAGGAAATCCAGCATATTGCTTGTTTTCAATCAGAGAGCACCGACAAACAACAAAAATAGCCAAAATTCCAACAAAAAATATGCAACCATAACAAGAAAGAGAATTTTTTTCCCAAACCTGATGTCTATGTCGATCGGAGAACACTGACAGCACCGGGGTGGAAGCAGTTAGCCGGAGAATGATCGAGGTTGAAGCCGCTGCAAGGTAGACCGATGGAGGAGCCGCCGGGAGCTGCGTAGATCAATGGAGGTCTGGGTGGAGGAGCCGTCGGGAGGAGGACTGGGTGGCGGAGCCACCGGGAAGAGGTCTGGGGAGGAGGTATGGGGAGGAGGTCTGGGTAGAGGACTGGGTGGAGAAGCCGCCGGGAGGAGGTATGGTGAGGAGGTCTGGGTAGAGGTATGGGTGGAGGAGCCGCCGGGAGGAGGTATGGGTGGAGGAGCCCTTGGGAGGACTGGGTGAAGGAGCCGCCGGGAAGAGGTATGGGTAGAGGTATGGGTGGAGAAGTCGCCGGGAGGAGGACTGGGTGTAGGAGCCGTCGAGAGGAGGTATGGGGAGGAGGTCTGGGTAGAGGTATGGGTGGAGGAGCCGCCGGGAGGAGGTATGGGTGGAGGAGCCGTTGGGAGGAGGACTGGGTGGAGGAGCCGCCGGGAAGAGGTCTGGGTAGAGGTATGGGTGGAGGAGTCGCCGGGAGGAGGTATGGGTGGAGGAGGTCTGGGTGGAGGAGCCGTTGGGAGGAGGACTGGGTGGAGGACCGGGTGTAGGAGCCGCCGGGAGGAGGTATGGGGAGGAGGTCTGGGTAGAGGTATGGGTGGAGGAGCCGTCGGGAGGAGGTATGGGTGGAGGAGGTCTGGGTGGAGGAGCCGCCGGGAGGAGGTCGGGGGAGGATCCGCCGGGAGATGCGTAGCTCGATGGAGGTCCGGGTCGAGGAGAAGCCGGGAGGAACCGGGAGGAGGCCTGGGTGGAGGAGCCGCCCGCCGGAGGTCTGGGTGGAGGAGACGAGGTCCGGGTGGAGGTCTGGTGGTGTAGGTCGATGGAGGTGTAGGTCGGGTGGAGTAGCCAAGGTCCGCCGCCGGGCTTAGGGCCAAGCACCCGGGTGAATCACTAATGGGCTAGGGCAGCTAAAGGTGGGTGATTGGCTCAGCATCATATCCACCGTCGATTTCCAGCCACGTGTCGCCAATCCATCCCAGCCACGTTAGGTTGGCTGTGAGCCAACCAAAGGACTGGTTGGCTGAGAAATATTTTTCCACTGGAAATTTTCAGAGGGGGTGGTCCTTTTTGACCGAAAAATGTGGTCCATATGTGGGAGTTCGAATTTTAAAATTCAGGCATATGTGGACCACCAAATAGACGTATCGTACAGCAGTCGATGCGAGACTCACACTTCATTATACATGACGTGCGAGACTTCTTTTATAAGTCATTATATATCTATCATTCGCAAGCCGTGGAGCTCACGCGATAGTCCCACTTTTTTTGGAAACACACTGAAAGATAAGTGCGCATGACGCAGGCTGCGCGACATTTGCAATCCAATTCCGTATGATCCAGGTACAGTACACCAATGTTCACTTCAATTGGGTTTCTATGATTTCCAGCGAGCATAAATATGCTACAGCTCAGCTGGAATCCAACACATTCAATTTAGATTCTGATAAGTAAGATCTATTTTTGACCAGCTCTAAGCCTGCGTTTGGTTTTAAGAGAAGGTGGGATGAGGAGAGATAAAAGAGGATTGTTTGGTTTGGATTTTTCTCTGAACGGAGTAGGGTTAGTAAAATAAAAATAAAATGGATTGAGACGGGTCATTTCATAAATCCCTTAATCCAAAATAACCTGTTTCGTTACCGTTTAACGGTGTTTTCATTGAAAATTGGTGTTCCCATTGAAACAGAGAGTTTAGACGCCTGCCTATCTGATGTGATGCCTGTCATATGTCTAAGTTTCTTAGAAGGAACTCTTCAGGCATATAGTTGCTTCCCCCCCTCTCACTGATGCTAATGCAGTGATGCCTGCCTGTGGCTTGTTATTAGTCACCCACCCTAGCCAGATTCTAAATGGAGCTCCGAAATCCGCTAACCCGGCCGGGAACCTCTGGCTACGTACTTGCATGTATTGGGTTCGGATCGGATCAAAACTCTTGCAGATCCGAACCCGAACGGCTCCTTTATTAATCCTTCCACAACCACTACCTCCATTTTCGAATCAGACCACTTTAAAACCGTCCAGCTTTCCCGACTCTTTCCCGGAAATCCCAACGACTTCACAGTAAGTTGCTCCTCCACCCGCCGCCTAACTAAACCTATCCCGCGATCCATCCATCGGCCCCGCCTACTCCAGTCCAACCAATATCCAACCGTCTCGCGACACGTAGCATAAATCTCCACACCAAACAAGTTCCTGCGGGTCAATAACACAAATAACCCGGGAAAGCACAGCAACTAACAGAAGAAAGCTCTCAAAAAAGGCAAGCAAACAGAGGACTATGGCTGCAAGGAACCATCATCAATTTATTTTCCACCTAAAGAATCACTTGCACGCATCTCCTTCCTTCCACATTGCCTTCTTCATCCCTCCAAAACCCACATCATTAAACCCCCCCTCCCCCCCACACACTTCTCTCCAACTTCCACACCTCTCTCTACAATGGCTCATTGTTCAGTCTTTAGCTTCCTCTTGCTAAGCCTTTTGATCCTGCTATCCATTTCCGGTGGTTCGTCGAGCCAGGGAGACGATCTAAGGCTCAGTCTTGATTCCAAATTCCCTATCATCCACGCGGAGGATCTTATTCGGGCCCTGAACTTGGTACCAAAGGATGCATCTCCCTATTCCGGCGGTGACTCGGGCACCGTTATGGAGGGGAAATTGGTAGAGAGGCGGTTTCAGCTGCCTGGTATTGGCGATGGGGTCACCGCCGGTGATCTTGGACATCACGCGGGCTACTACCGTCTCAATCACACTCACGATGCGAGGTGAGCGCTTCTCGATTGCCAGCTTGGTTTCGATACGCTAGCCAATTTTACGAGCAAGATGAACTTTTAGAGAAAATTAATTATTATTTTTGTTTGTTAGGATGTTCTATTTCTTCTTCGAATCGAGGGGAAGCAAGGAGGACCCTGTTGTTATTTGGTTGACGGGAGGACCCGGATGCAGCAGCGAATTGGCTCTTTTCTATGAGAATGGCCCTTTCAATATAGCTAAAAACTTGTCACTCTCCTGGAATCAGTACGGTTGGGATAAGGTACCAATTCCTCTTGATTCCTTCTTCTTTTCTTCAATTATAAACCTAAATTTGTTGCCTTGATTACATCATCAGATTGCGCTTCCCAATTTTAGAATTTTACCTGATGGAAGCTGTCTCTGCTGATCTCTTATATCACTTTTCGGTTTCTGTTGCTGTTCTTCAGGCTTCAAACCTCATATATGTTGATCAGCCAACTGGAACTGGTTTCAGCTACAGCAGCGATAAGCGCGATCTTCGGCGTGACGAAAAGGGTGTCAGTGATGATCTATATGACTTCCTACAGGTATACGAAGTACAATGATTGAAATTATATGCTAATAGTTTGTGTCATAGTACTGCAACTTCCTTTCTTCTCTACTGTTATATATGATTTTTTCTGAAAACAAATACAGGCATTTTTCGCCGAACACCCGGAGTATGCCAAGAATGACTTCTATATCACCGGAGAATCGTACGCCGGGCACTACATTCCGGCATTCGCAGGCCGTGTTCATCAAGGGAACAAAGCTAAAGAAGGCATCCACATAAATCTGAAGGTGTGAAATTAAATTTCTGCACTCCAACTCTTTTGTTTCTCTAATTTTGGTACAAATTTTTCGGTGCAGGGCTTTGCAATCGGTAATGGACTCACTGATCCGGCGATCCAATACAAGGCATATACAGATTATGCATTGGAGATGAATCTGATTAAAAAATCTGACTATAACAGGATCAACAAAGTCTATCCAGCTTGTGAACTTGCCATTAAACTTTGTGGTAAACAATTTGCTTTCTTTCTGAGCCTTATTTCATTTTGTAATCAAAAGGCGCTCTTCTGGTTGTCGTTAATCAGAATTCAAGCATTTTTATCATAATAACACTCCTAAGCTGCAGGTACATCTGGAACTGTATCTTGTATGGCTTCATATTTGGTTTGCAACACCATCTTCAATTCAATCATGTCGATCATCGGAAATGCAAACGTAAGGAAGCATGATCACCATGTTAAGAACAAAGCTGATGCTACCGGTTTGCTAACTTCTCGCTGTCGGTTTTCTGCAGTACTATGATGTTAGGAAGCAGTGTGAAGGAAGCCTCTGCTATGATTTCTCAAACATGGAGAAGTTCCTGGGCCAGAAGTCTGTCAAAGACGCTCTCGGAGTAGGCGATATCGAATTCGTCTCCTGCAGCCCTACCGTGTATGATGCGATGCTCACAGACTGGATGAGGAACCTGGAAGTGGGCATTCCTGCTCTACTGGAAGATGGCATCAAGCTGCTCATATACGCAGGAGAATATGATCTCATCTGCAACTGGCTGGGTAAAGCTCCACATTACACATTAAACAGCAAGAAACAAGAGTTATTTCATGCCAACAACTTAATTTCGTACTCAAATCTTGGCCTTGAGCAGGGAATTCAAGATGGGTCCACGCCATGGAGTGGTCTGGTCAGCAAAAGTTTGTATCGTCCCCTGAAGTACCCTTTACAGTAGATGGTGCAGGAGCTGGAGTTTTGAAAAGCCATGGACCTCTCAGTTTCCTCAAGGTATACATAGAAGCCTATAAACTTTCGAAATTTCTTAAGAATGGTGTCTGAGATTGGATGTGAAATCTGAAGTTTGAATGAACATATGGAACAGGTTCATAACGCTGGACACATGGTGCCGATGGATCAGCCGAAGGCTGCATTAGAGATGCTGAAGAGATGGACTCAAGGAGAGCTTGCCGATTCCTCTTATGCCTCAATGAACGTGCACGCTGATGAGTTGTGATTACTGTAGCTATCAGGATCTATGCTTGCAGATATTCTGTCAATATAAAGGAACCTGGTCATGGTCTGCTAGATGTTTCAATTACTCTTGGGAGGCTTAAGCATGTCAAATTGTCCATGTAGCTTGAGCCTCAACCATGCATAGGTGCTCTATAAGCAGGGGCGGATTCAGGATTTAAAGTCCGCCCGGGCTAACACTATCCTAATGATTTGCTTGATGGAAACTATACCAATCACATGCTCACATTTTAATGTAATATCTCTAATGGATTTCAAAAGGCCCGTTCCTATGTTTCAGTTACTGTTACTCTACACAAGAACAAGAGACTATATTCAAACAGTAAATGCTCAAGTAGTGTTCTCAACATTCAAAGCACATTCTTTTCTGAACAGTAAAATTATTTATAAAATAATTTTGAAAACAAAAAAATTACAAGTGGGGTCTAATCTCTCAATTATACAACTACTAACCTTTTAAAGTCGTTTTTTTTACCTTGTACGTTGTAGAAAATTGTTTTTAAGAGAGACAAAACAATAAAATCAAGGGACTATTAGGAGCCACGACATTAACTTAAAGCCTTAAACCCATGGGTGTCCTGCAAGTATCAAATACTATGTGAATAAATTATATGCCTATCAAATATTTTGATAAACGAGTAAACAAATGTGAATAAATGAACTAAATATATGTCAGCAGGCCGCCCAATACCCAGTCACTGGTCACTGACACCTAGCCATTGCACTTTTTAATTTTGACTCTATGGCTCTTTTTAATTTTAACTAGTTCCTAGGGTGATGTCAGCAGGCCACATACACCTAGCACCTTTTAATTTTAATTTTGACTCTTTGGCTGCTTTGGCAGTACTGGATTGCCTTTTAATTTTAATTTTGACTCTTTGCTGCTTTGACAGTACTGGAGGGCTGACGGGTGGGCTAGCCATTATATAGGCTGGATTTAATGTATTTATATTGAATTTAAATGAACTAAATATATAAATCCTTTAAAAAATTTCATGTGGACTGCCCGGGCTACAGCCCGGTGCAGCCCACTCATAGATCCGCACCTGTCTATAAGGTGTTATCATTTGCAGAAGGAAGACATGCCCTTCAATATTCAGCACATAGAGGTGCAAAATGAAACTAAAACTGTTTGCATATTCAAATTTCACTGTTGTGCTTAACATTTGGGTCTTGCTAAAGTTATAGCCTTAGAACCTTAAGCCGGGGTAAATTTAACTAATTATAAAAAAAGGGAAATTTTTTTACAAAAGCAATGGCAATGCGTCTATCTTAGAGCAATCACTGCCTTCTTGTATGCTTCCTGTGTGTGATTGCTATCGCTGCTGGTTGCTTCCGCCAACAATCCAAGTAAAGTACATCAAAGTTCACTTCCTTTGGATTTCTATTATTTTCAACCATAGATATGCTACAGCTCAGCTGGAATCCAACACATTCAATTTAGATTCTAAGTCAGATCTATCTTTGAATGATTCCACCAGGATTGGTTTTCCCATTGAAACAAGAGTTTAGATGCCTGCCTATCTGATGTGATGGCTGTCATATATCTTAGTTCCTTAGAAGGACTTCTCTGGCAGCTGGCAAGTAGTTGCTTTCCCCCCTCACAGATGCTAATGCCTGCTTGTGTGTTATTAGTGACCAATCTGAGCCAGATTATTAGTGGAGCTCCGAAATCCGCTAACCCGGCCGGGAATCTCTGGTTACGTACTTGCCTGTAACGGGTTCGGGTTCGGATCTGCGAGAGAAACCCGAACGGCTCCGTCATTAATCTTTCCACGACCACTCCCGCCATTTTCGAATCAGAGCCACTTAAACCGCCAGCTTTCCCGACTCTTTCCCGGATATCCCCAACGACTTCACAGTAAGTTACGCCTCCACCCGCCGCCTAACTAAACCTATCCCGCTATCCATCCAGCAGTCCCGCCCGGGCCCCACCGACCATTCTCCAAACTTCTCGCGCCACGTAGCATAGATCTCAACAGCAAACAAGTTCCTGCGGGTCACTGAGACGAAGAACCCGGGAACGAAAAGAAAGCTCTCAAAAGGGCAAGGAAAAAGAGGAGTATGGTTGCAAGGAAACATCTCCAATCTCCTTCCTCCTAAAGAATCACATTGCCTTCTTAATTCCTCTATAAATCCCTCACACTTCTCTCCAACTTCCACACCACTCTACAATGGCTCACTGTTCACTCTTTGTCGTCCTCTCGCTAAGCCTTTTGATCTTGCCATCCATTTACAGTGGTTCGTCGAGCCAGGAAGATCTCACCCTCGATTCCAAACTCCATGATGTTAGTCGGTCGCTGAACTTGGTACCCAAGCATGCATCTCCCTATGCCGGCAGCAACTTGGGCGCCCTCATGGAGGGGAAATTGGCAGAGAGGCCGTTTCAGATGCCCGGTTTTGGCGAAGGGGTCACTGCCGGTGGTCTTGGACATCACGCGGGCTACTACCGTCTCAAGCACACTTACGACGCCAGGTTCGCGCTTCTCGATCGCCAATTTGGTTCCAATTCGCTAACCAATTTTCCGAAAAAGATGAACGTTTAGAGAAATTTAATTTAATTAAATTATTTTTTTGTAGGATGTTCTACTACTTCTTCGAATCGAGGGGAAGCAAAGAGGACCCTGTTGTTATTTGGTTGACGGGAGGACCCGGATGCAGCAGCGCAGTGGCTCTTTTCTATGAGAATGGCCCTTTCAAAATAGCTGATAACTTGTCTCTCTCCTGGAATCAGTACAGTTGGGATCAGGTACCAATTCCTCTTGATTCCTTCTTCTTGAATTATAATCCCAAATTTGTTATTAGATTGCGATTCCGAATTTTTGTATTTTTCCAGATGGAAGCTGTCTCTGCTTATATTTTACGTCATTTTCGGTTACTGTTGCTGTTCTTCAGGCTTCAAACCTTATATATGTTGATCAGCCAACTGGAACTGGTTTCAGTTACAGCAGCGATCAGCGCGATCTTCGGCATGACGAAGAGGGTGTCAGTGATGATCTATATGACTTCCTGCAGGTATACAATGGTTGAAACTATATGATAATAGTTTTTTTTTTTTTTTTTTGAAGAGATAAGCCCAGAGTCTAGCGTCTACAGACAACTAATCAAACAAGCCACCGGTTAGGTCACCCCTACAGGGGAATGCCCAACCACAATAGGATCAATCTGTCGCGCCTGTCGCTCTATAAAATCCGCCCTATAGTTATCTTCCCTGGGGATAGTCTGAAACTGAATGAAACGAAGTCGTCCTGCTGTCCACCAAATATCCTGGAGAACGGGAAGAAGGCTACCCAGAGGTGTAAATTTGCTAGTAAGAAGATTCACAGCTTCCATCGAATCACTTTCCACAACCACAGAGGATGCCCCCCTCCTTAACTGCTTCCACCATTGCTAATCTAATAGCACCCAATTTGCCTCGTAACACAGCATCATCATTGAACTCATCCACCATAGACGCTTTCCATGCAACGTCACCATCATCATCCACACAAACAGCCCCCATACCAGTACTTCTTCCATCCTGACCCACCGACGCATCCACCTGGATATGTAGTCCGTCCCAATTAGGCCTTGCTCGCCGCTCTCCCTCAGAGCTCTTCCCATGAACCAGCAAGTACTCCTTGCCCAACCATTGTATGCGCCTACTAATATTTTGTATCGAATCATTTTCTTGTTCATACACAAGCACACAACGGGATTTCCATAGGCACCAAAGAGTGTAGGCAACGAGAGACTTCGCCCGGCGTGTATCATCATCCTTCCTACTTATCCCCAACCAACGGCTGCAGGAATCAAAATCCCAATGATGTAGATCCACCATAGGGCACCCCTGTATCACCGTCCTCCAAGTATGGGTTGCAAACGGACATTGGAAGAAAATATGCTCAATATTTTCCTCCTCCCCACCACACCGCCGGCAACTCTTCTCACTAGTTACGCCAACCGCCCAGAGCGACGAGAGAGTTGGGAGCTTAAGTTGCAACAACCTCCATAAGAAAAACCTCACCCTTGGTCCTGTCGGAGCACGCCACGCTCGCCACCACCAGCTCTGCATATCAGCCATGTTTGAACCCATCACCTGCCGCGATTCTATCAACTTGTAGCAAGCAGAAGTTGTAATCACACCAGAGGTGCTACCCATCCACCGATATGCATCTACCGCTGCAGAGGTATTAATCTCCGTTTGTACAACCTGTTCTACTAACTCCGGCGCTAGATGCTCTGCCAACCAGTCCTGTTTCCAACCGCCAAGCTCAACCATGAAATCGGACAACTTCACCGGCCGTGAGCTTCCCCCAGCGCTCACCGGACATGGACGCCGGACCAGAGCCTCCTCCCCAAACCGCCAGTCTTCCAGAAGCCGCAACCTACTACCCACACATGGAACCCATCGGATGTCCTGGTTTAGCAGACGCGCCGTGTTGCGTCCCGACCCGCGTAGGCCCAACCGGGCCGGGCGACGCGAACCGGAACCTAACCTACTGCGAAAATTTTGGCGAGGTTTCCCTCTAATTGTAATGGTCTCCCTAGCAATTCATAATCATCCTGTATTATACAATCATTCACAAACCTCAAAGACTGAAACTGAATATAATACAAATCCTCAAAACAGGGAAATTATACATTTAACACTCCCGTAGGAGACTATCTATAAGAAAGGGGTAAAACCGAGATCGCAGCTCCTCAAGCACCGCCAGACGCCGCCACGTCACCAAGCACCGCCCCTGTAGGGGCGACCGAAGAAGAGCTAGCGCCAGCACCTGCAGAACGCAGCCCGGGTAGGAGTGAGCACTAAGCTCAGCAGGGACACTACACTACGACACTCACAAGGGAGGGAACATAACAGTGTCGCCCTCAAGCAAAGGCTGGGTGTACACAGGGGTCCCATAACCCCACCGCGTGTCCCTTAAAGGAGGCCTCAGTCATGGTCCCCAGCCGAACTGGTCACATGCTGAGTCGTTGAGCGCCCTCAGCGAGGCAGGAAGACGGCACTGCCATCTCACTAGCAGAAAAAACAACACTGCTAGGCGGGCAACCAACACCACTGAGTAGGCACCACCTCTACCAAAGAGACAGTGAACAGGACACCGGCTACACCTCAACACTCGACTCGAGGTCGACACGACATCTAAACATCAAACCACATGTATTCAGGTCATCTAACCCTATCATCGAAATCGACTGAATACTACAAATCGAGTCCTGGACCAAACTACCCGCAACGGTCCTAGAGCTAGATCCGGACTACCCAAAAGCCCCGGATCGGCGATCAACCCATCGTCAGCGCCTTACACAGATGCAACTAATGCACACAACAATGCATGTTATGAGCACACGCAGGAATATACATATAAGCATGCGACAGTATGTGATTTATATCAGACAAGGTCTGGGCACGGCACCCTGCCGGCCCGGGGTGGTGAACAGATAAATAAGGTCTAGGAACTGCTACAGTGGTACCACCACCAACTGTCAGTCCACCACAACACCTGCACCGGGAAGCAGCCCCACAAACAACAACTCACATATATCACAAATAAAGCCCTCGGCGCACGCCGGCATGCAAGGCTAAGGAAAGCTGTAGGGCTACTCGCCCATTTATTCTAAACATCCCAGGAGTCATCACTCCCCCGGTTCACCACTGCCCCTATTATAGGGCTAACATGCTTAAACATATGTACTAGGTATAAGACAGTAAAGAAAACGGTACATGCAAAGCCCCGCGGGCAAAACCAAGAAGAAAACTCTCTCTTTGCCGTAGACAAATCGATCCCACCCTCCAAGGGAAGATCGATCCATCTAATGGCAGAGAACAAGTTCTCCATATCGTGCCGAGTAAGATCGATCCGTCCCTCCAAGGGTCGATCGATCCTACTCGCGATAGGGAACGTCCTCACTGCCGTGCCGAGGAGGATCGATCCTTCCCCCCAATGGACGATCGATCCTACTCGCGACAGGGGAGATCCCATGCTAACCACGGCACAGGGATCGATCGTCCTCACCCGAGAATGATCGATTCTGCTCGGGTTCAGCATGACCAACAAAGAAGGATCGATCCCTCTCACAGAAGGATCGATCGCGATGGGTTCTCTGACAACCCTCCGGCGAGAAATACCGTCGGAAAACTCCACCAAATCCCACCAAAACCTGGGATCTAGTAGTACGAAGGACCACGAGTCCAAAACCGGCGGAAATACTACAATCTAACAAGTGTATAACAAGATCTAAGCAAAAGATCAAAGACAACCGGAAAAACCTCCAAAAACCTGGAAGAATTGTATGTAGGATCCCTACCTATGCAATAGCAGCTTCAATCCCAGCTGCTAGGCCTTGGATCATCCACAACCTCTTCGAAATCCAAAAAATCTCAGCTCAAGAACTCGGATTTCAAAAGAGATTCAAGGAAGAAGGTTATGTCCGTTTTATAGACAAACGAACCGACTTAAGCAGGATCGATCCATCTCAAGAGAGCGATCGATCCATCCCAAGAGAGTGATCGATCCGTCCCAAGAGGAACGATCGATCCTTCTCAACGATCCGACTTCCTGGCATTGACCGATCAATCCCTCTAGCAAGGAAGGATCGATCCGTCTTTGGCAGGAAGCTGGACTTAGGCTAAAACTTAAGCCCAAGCTCGGATCTTTCGATCCCGGGTCCCACTAACCATTCTAGCCAAACATTACCACAAACATGGTCAGTGTGTGTCCACGCGGGTGTGAAACTAGCCGACCATGCGTAATTTACCAAATTGCCCTTACGGTCCACGGCGAGCCACAGGAGTAGAGGGACGGGTCCTCACACGCCGCGTTACAAACCGACCTCCAAAGGGGCGAAGACTTCTGAGGTATCATCCCTGTTGGCAGAACCCCCTCCATCTGTACTTCCCTCGCACCACCAGCGTCCAAGCCGTATGCCGCTCCTCCAGCAGATCCGTCGCTCGTTTCATTCTCATAGCCTCTTGCCACCATCGCAGATTTTTCAAACCCAGACTCCTAGAGACTTATGCCGACATACCCGCTCCCACGCAACAACCGCCCTTCCTCCCCGACGCCCTTGCCATAAGAAGTGCCGCACCACTCCATCAATCCTATTCAGAATGCCTATGGGTATGGGTCTCGCCATCATCTGGTACACTGGTATGGCCTGTAACACGGACTACGCCAGGACTACTCTCCCTGCACCAATGAGACGTGGAGCATTAACCTTCAGTAATCTGTCAGTTACTGCTTCTACTATGAATGTGAAATCCTTCTTGTGTAGCCGTCCTACTTCCAGAGGGATACCAAGATATCGCCATGGCCCTTTTTTAATCTGCATACCCAACTGCTGAGAAATTCGCCGACACCGCCGATGCGAAGCTACCTTGGAAAATTTAACACTGGATTTATCTGGGTTCATCTCCAACCCAGATAAATTCCGAAACCATCTCAGCGCATTTAGAAGCTTCCGCGCCTCAAAAGAAGATGCCCGGGTAAAAAATAAACAATCATCAGCATACAACAGATGACTGATACTGTAATCTGTGTGGGGAAAATGTACCCCCTCCAGTGCCAGCAGGGGCATTCGCAACAACCTCGTTAGAACCTCCTGGCAAAGAATAAACAGATACGGCGAGAGAGGATCTCCCTGCCGTAGCCCCCTCGCCGAACTAAAATAGCCACAGATTCTCCCATTCAAAATAAGGGAAAAGCATGCAGAAGAGACACAAGTCATGACTAAAGACTGTCTGGGAACTCCATCGCCTGCAATATTCTCTTCAGAAAATCCCAATCCACTGAGTCATAGGCTGACCGGAGATCAATCTTGATTGCCATAAGAGGGTGCTCCTTTGCTGCCACGTTCAGGGAATGAAGAATCTCCTGAGCTACCCCCAAGTTATCGTAGATAGACCTCCCAGCAACAAACGCTGATTGTTCAATGCTGATTAAGTCACCAAGCAAAGGCTTGAGGCGATTCACCAATATTGTAGATATGAGCTCGTAACCTGTGTTACACAGACTTATCGGCCGAAAATCCTTCACTCGGTGAGGGTTCTTCACCTTTGGAATTAAAGAAATAAAAGTATCATTCCAATGATTTGGTAGCCTACCTGTAGAGAAAAAGTCCTTCATGAGCTGCGAGATATCAGAGCCAACAATATCCCAGTGTGCCTTATAAAACTCTGAAGGAAGTCCATCTGGCCCAGGGCATTTATTCATACCCAACTGATGGAGCGCCTCATCAATCTCCTCCTACGTCAAATCAGCTTACAGCCTTGCCTTACCATTCTCCGTGAGTCGTGGCAATACCGGCAGCTGCAGACCAGACCGCCCCGGTTTTTTAGCCCAGAGTGTCCGAAAGTGTGCAAGGAACACCTCCTTAATAGCATCCTGTTCAGAGACCGCCTCATCTGATTCATTCAGAATTTGGCTTAAATATGCGTTTCGTCCCTGAGGTTTTGGACCAGTTTTTATTAAGTCCCTATACTTTAAAAATTCTCGATTGAATCCTCCGATTTTTTGAACCGGTCTAATTCAGTCCTCTGTCCAAATGCCGTTAGCCGAATCTAACGGAGCCGAGAAGACTGATTTTGACCGATTTATACTGATTTTGACCAACTGAAATTATTTTTTAATTATTTTTTTTCTCTCTCTCTCCTCTCCTTCTCTCCCCTGTTGATCGAGTCCCCTGTTGATCGAGTCTCTGGCGTTGATCGAGTTCTCTCCCTCTCTCCCCTGTTGATCGAGTCTCCGGCGTCGCCCCGACCTCCGATCTCCTCCCGAGCTCCTCCGCTGGATCCAAGCCCGTTCCTATCTCCGTCTTCATCTCTCTCATTCGCCGCTACGCCTGCGCAGGCATGCCCAGGAAGGAGATGGATGAGTTCCGGTGACGGTGCGGGCTTGGACGTGGTCCGCATCCGCGGCCGCCCCACCACCACCAGCGATGGCGACGACCGTCACGCCCTGCGCGATCCCCGTCCCTACCATGCACGCGATCCTACCAGCCACCGCCGCCGCCACCACTGACACGGACGCCACCTCCCTGCCGCGACCGCAGTCGGCGCCCCACCCTCGAGCATGACTCCCCGACGGCGGCCTCCGCTGATCCTCGCCCCAGTGCTGACGACCTCATCCCCAAGCCGACGAACACCGCCAGACCTCATCCTCTCTGCCCATCGCGCCTCCCTCCTCTCCGAGCTCCGCCTCTCTCCTCTCCGCCCATCGCGCCCTCGCCGGGAACCGTGACAGGAACCTCGACGGGAAAGAGCAGAGAGACAAGGAGGAGAAAAGAGACGACGTTGCAAGAAAAGTCAAAATAGGTCCAGAAAGAGCAGAGAGCAGCTTCGAGTCCATCTCCAAGACCACGCACCTCCCGTCCCTCCCCTTCAAGTTGAGCCTCAAGTCCAGCGATAGCGATCTCTCCCTCGACGAAACCCCAACCACTGCCACCGATGCCCCCGCTACCGCCGGCGCCTCAGGATCCGGATCCTGCATAACTGGAGCCATGGATAGCTCCCTGGGGGCCGGATCCGCCTGCTCCGGGTCCGCCACTGGTTCGGAGACGGCCGAGACCACGGGGAGGGGAAGGAAGGGCATATCGGAGTCAATGGGGGAGACGCGGCCGGGGGAGAGGATGCGGCGGGGGTCGATGATGGACAAGCCTAGCTTGGAGCTCAAGGAGGGGGAGCTCTGGAAGGATCCAGGGTACTAAGGCTTGTGAGAGGGCTTGGAGGAGGGCTGGTGGGGGAGGCCATGGCGGGGCTCGGGGCTAGCAGAAACAGCGAGAGAGACTTAACTAAGACCAGGGCACGTGCTTTGCACGTGACCTGGTCCATTGGCCGGTTTGTCGGTCTGGGCTCGGTTTAGACCGAGCCGCCGTTAGTTGGTGGACGGCGAGTCGACGGAGGGATGAGATTGAGTCCGGTTTGAAAATCCTAGGGATTCAATCGGGAATTTTTAAAGTACAGGGACTTAATAAAAACTGGTCCAAAACTTCAGGGACTAAATGCATATTTAAGCCTTCAGAATTTCTAGCACCTTGGATCTGTTACCACTCGGCTTTAACAAGCGGTGGAAATACTTAGAATTTCGGTCCCCTTCATTAATCCAGCTGGATCGCTTGTACTGTGCGATATAGGTGTCATGCTGAGCCAAGAGAGCAACATACTTATTCTCCAAAGCACACATCCGCCCCTCCTCCTCTAGGGTCAGACTGCCTTTCTCCTCTTGTAAATACAAACTCTGTAAGTGCTATAAAATCACCTGGGAGGAGTTAAATAAGTCGAAATCATCCTTTCGACTTCATGATTTTACGGCCTTCTTCACCTCCTTCAAACGACCCTTCTTCTCTACTGTTATGTATGATTTTTTCTGCAAACAAATCCAGGCATTTTTCGCCGAACACCCAGAGTATGCGAAGAATGACTTCTATATTACCGGAGAATCGTACGCCGGGCACTACATTCCAGCTTTCGCAGGCCGTGTTCATCAAGGGAACAAATTTAATGAAGGCGTCCACATAAATTTGAAGGTATGAAATTAAAGTTCTGCACACCCAACTCTTTTCTTTATCTAATCTACGTAAAAACTCTCAGCGCAGGGCTTTGCAGTCGGTAATGGACTCACTAATCCGGCGATCCAATACAAGGCATATGCAGATTATGCCCTGGATATGAAACTGATTAATGAATCTGACTATAACCGACTCAACAAAATGTATCCAGATTGTGAACTTTCCCTTAAAAATTGTGGTCCAAAATTTTGCTTTCTTTCTTATTTCAACCTTTTGTCATCAAAAGGCATCTTCAAGTTGTTGTTAATCAGAAATCAAGCATTTTTTTTTTCAGAATAACTCTCCCAAGCTGCAGGTACATCTGGAACTGCATCTTGTATGGATTCATTCAATATATGCGACAACATCCCGGAATCAATCATATTGATCATCGGAAATACAAATGTAAGGAAGCATGATCACCGTCTTAAGAACAAATCTGATGCTGATGCTATCGTTTTGCTAACTTTTCGCGATCTGTTTCCTGCAGTACTATGATATTAGGAAGCAGCGTGAAGGACCTCACTGCTATGATTTCTCAAACATGGAGAAGTTCCTGGGCCAGAAGTCCGTCAAGGACGCTCTCGGAGTCGGCGATGTTGAATTCGTCTCCTGCAGCCGTACTGTGTTTGATGGGATGCTCACAGACTGGATGAGGAACCTGGAAGGGGGCATTTCTGCTCTACTAGAAGATGGCATCAAGCTGCTCATATACGCAGGAGAATATGATCTCATCTGCAACTGGCTGGGTAAAGCTCTACATTACACATTAAACAGCAAGAAACACAGGTTTTTCTTCGTGCCAACAACTTAATCTCGTACTCAAATCTTGGCCTTGAGCAGGGAATTCAAGATGGGTCCACGCCATGGAGTGGTCTGGTCAGCAAAAGTTTGTATCGTCCCCTGAAGTGCCCTTTACAGTAGATGGTGCAGGAGCTGGAGTTTTGAAAAGCCATGGACCTCTCAGTTTCCTCAAGGTATACATAGAAGCCTATAAACTTTCGAAATTTCTTAAGAATGGTGTCTGAGATTGGATGTGAAATCTGAAGTTTGAATGAACATATGGAACAGGTTCATAACGCTGGACACATGGTGCCGATGGATCAGCCGAAGGCTGCATTAGAGATGCTGAAGAGATGGATTCAGGGAGAGATTGCCGATTCCTCTTATGCCTCAATGAACTTGTACGCTGATGAGTTGTGATTACTGTAGCTATCAGGATCTATGCTTGCAGATAATCTGTCAAAATAAAGGAACCTGATCATGGTCTGCTAGATGTTTCAATTACTCTTGGGAGGCTTAAGCATGTCAAATTGTCCATGTAGCTTGAGCCTCAACCATGCCTAGGTGCTCAATAAGGTGTAATCATTTGCAGAAGGAAGACATGCCCTTCAATATTCGGCACATAGAAGTGCAAAATGAAACTAAAACTGTTTGCATATTCAAATTTCACTGTCGTGCTTAACATATGGTCACAATGTCTTGCTGTTATAACCTTGGAACCCTAAGCCAGGAAGAATTTAACTAATTACAAAAAAGGAAAAAAATAATACAAAAGCAACGGCAATGCCTCTATCTCAGAGCAATTACCGCCTTAACATTTCCATCATATCAGATACACATGTCTAAAAGTTCATCTACTCATTTCTAAACTCAATGGTGAAGAGAGAGATGAAAAAAGAATGTCCAAGCACCATACTATTAACTGCCGCTATCATCGCGCATTGCACTTGACTGAATTATGATGCGAGCTCCTGAAGTAAGCCTGCAGGAATAAATGAATGCATTATCAAATAAGAACATAGCCAGTATAACAATCACAAAATTGTTGCAAAAGGGTAGAGCAATGAAACTTACCTTTCTTCAATTTTGATCAGTTTCTCATTTTCTTCCTTGAAAGATTCTAACCTCATAGATGATCCTTTTGCTGAGGACGAATCAGTGATCCTTTTGCTTCCACCTTTAGACGAACCCCGAGATGTGGATGGACTACATTCTGGACCAGCTGAAGATTTCCTTGCACCATCTGAAGCAGGTGACAGCATTGTTTCGGTCCTTGACTGCTTGTTGGCTGACATTTTGATTGTTCTAGGGAGGCAATTGAAATGAGCTGTATCTACTGTCCTATCTTCCTTCTTCAAATTCTGTGACTTGCAGCTCCTGCATTTTCTGGCTATAATCAGCATAAAGCAAGATGGTATTACAGATACTGGTGATTACCATGAACTGAAGGCACAGGCACCAATTAGACGGACAAAAGCTTTAGAGAGCAGAGTGTCTCTAAGCTTCTAAAGCACAAAAATGGAATCAGAAGGAATGACTATTTGGTTTTACAAAGTTTCATGGTACTTCACCACTATATGGCACATTGTGAGATCCAGTTAACCTGAACTAATGCAATTTTCACCATGGTTATAAATTTGGTTTCAATTTTTTCAGTTCCAGCAGGTCCCGAAAGTAAAACAATTCTATTCAGTTTCTGCCATGTCTTTGCAGTTTGAATTTCAGACAATTTAACCATTATGATGCAAAATATTCATGTGAAAAGGATAAAGGAGATCAGAATTTATAACAACAAAAATATCGGCCAAAATTTTGTTTGAATACTTTTGTTAATACACATAAAGGTGCTTGTTCACATGCTTTCTGTTTCAGCACCACTCACAAGGTGTCAATAGTATAATCACATCAACACTAAACTAAGTAATTAATCAACATCACAAAACCGAAATATGTGTAATTAGTGTCGAAGAACAAGTTGACTAGCGGTGCCTATGCTTTGCTGTGACTATTTAGTTTGAGTGGCACTCTCAATCGATCATTCAATTCACCACAAATCACAATTTTCCCTAAATTGAGACATCCATTGCATAACTATTGTATAAAACAACTAGTTAATGAATTAATCCTCTATTTAAACAAACAAACCACAATAAACACAGAATGAAGATACCCATATCAATGCTCAGTAGAATTGATTGACACCCTCAATTGCTGAAGTGGTCAACCCCAATTTGAAGTTCCCTTTAATTTGGGTGCACATTGAATAATCATATTACTTGTTGAACACTGATTACATATTAATTAGCACAAGCAATTGGAAAATAGTTCACAAATTTACATAATAAGTCACTTGCTTAACGTTACTTGTCAATTGACTAATTAGATCAATTGGCACCTTCTATTTGGGGATCACATGCAAGTCGTGTAATCCCCAAACTTCCACCAATTGGAGGCAACAGCGGTTTAATCAAAAGTACCATTTGCCTGCTTACTTGATTAATACCTTACGTTTTAATTGTATCACCTGTGATTTAAATCTCCTTAAATTCCAGATATTTCTCATCAAGTAGTGCCAAACAAGAGAGACCTTTATTTGATTGGTTTTGCAATACTTGTTAAAATGGATCCGTTTCAGCCAAAGCTTGAAACCATGATTTCCAACTTCTCACATCAATCTTTTCACAATATTAACAGAAGAATGCCAAATCAAATGTTCAAATTTTGACTAAACCAATAAGAATCAAATTCCAGCTCAGATCAAATTTTACAGACCTCTATGAACAGATTTACTGCCGAAGATTTTTTAACAAAATGTGAACTATGCTGTCCAAGTCTTCCGTGACATCTAGAACTGAGTTCTAATTCGTTAGAAAACTCGTAAATAGGTGGTTATTCCAAAAAGAAAAAAGAAGTATTGAGCAAGAAGCAGAACACAATGGAGCGTCCATACATTACCAACAAATACATGAAGACAAACTTTTCTTCTTTCTGTCCCATGATCCAACAGATCCAGGCGACAGCTAATCATCATGTGTATGATGTAGAATGCAATGCTTAAACTGCTAAGACGATGACGAAAAATGACTATCAGGAGTTTTTCTTATTTGAACAAGCACTACTGAGTTTTGCAACAATTTCATAGCACCTTTAAAAAGTAGAAACTAGAAAGTGTCTATATAATGAGATAACTTCAGGTGTTTCATTTCTAATTAACGACAAACACTACTTAACAGCAAGTTATTAGTTCCAAAGATTTCGTTCGTACACATGGCATTATAGCATCCCAGTCGTTTACTGTTCAGAAGTCAGATTACCTGTATAGATCATCCGAGGAGGAGTGTTTGATCGTGGCCTCCAGTTTCGCTCCTTGCTCCTTGTTCTTCTTAGTTTCTAACAAGCTCCCACTAAAATATGCCTTGTCTTTAAGACTCAGTTCCATCAACCTTGAATTCTCGGTTGCACAGTCAAGCTCCCCCAGCGTCACCGAATTGGCAAGCACTTGTGGTGGGAACTTGAAATGAGAGAATTTCGGTTTGTAAGTTGGTACTAGCCCAAAGCTCTGGTGATCCTTAACAAAGATTGCTCCACATGTAATAAGCTGCATAATCATGTTTGCGGCCTTCAACTTCACCTTCTTCGGAACAAACACTTCTTCCTCCTCAAGAATCCCGATATAATTCATCTTTCTCATGTCAACTCTAATCAGAGACTCCAACGTCTCTGTCTTGCCAAAGGAGGATGATGTGCTCGGCGAGAAACCGGGCGGGGAGATCTCATCCCTGCTGATCTCTGACCCTGGCTTGGATCTTGGAACTCGGTTCTGGCAGCCCCCATCCAATTCAAGATCCAAACTTTCATTGTTGGAGCTGCCCCTCGTGCGTGCATCTCTTCTATGAAAACTCCTTTCTCCTCCGTCCTCGGTTTGCGTCGAAGCATCCACAGCTCCACTGGCCAAGCAAACACTGTACTCAGCCGTGTTCGGGGATCCGGTCTCCCATATGTGATGCCGCCTGCCTATGGGCTCCGGAGATATGTTTCCGGAGGAGCCAGTTCCATGAGGACGAGGAGAAAGCTCTTCATCTTGAGGGAGAGGTGGTGGTGGTGGTGGAGAAGAAGACTTTGCCTCCTTAGTGACAGCGTGAGGAGAGGATGAAGATGATGAGGCTTCTTGATTTGGAGAAGCCGCCAGTGGTTCTGCTTGCGGATGCTGTGAGCTATGAAGCTTTGGTGGGTTATGATTGCCATGGAGGATTCCATCTGAATAGGGAAGAATCGAAACCAAGAACAGGGGCTTTTGGATCATTGCTTTGTTGATAGTTTCTCACCAAAACCAAATCCAAAAGAACTCCTTTTGACATACCTGGAGGAGATCGATCCAAAAGCTCGGAACCCTTCAGAACATACTCGCTGGAGTGGGCCGGGGTGGATGAGATCGTCCTCGGAGAGGTCGTGCCACACGAACCCATTCTTGTAGCTCCTGCAACACCACTACTCCACATAAATCCACACACCAAGAACCCTAAACGAACCAATCTCGAACATGGGCTCTCTGAAATACCTCTTGTAAGACCACGAGTACATGGCCGGCATCTTCCTCCCTCGAAGAACGTTGAGACGCTCGATGAAATCTACGGAAAAAAGCCAAAACAAAACCAGATTTTTAGAGCGATGCTAACCAAAGATCACAACTTTTAACAATCTTGCATCTGGGTTTCCTGAATCCACTGACCTCGAAGGTAGAGCCCATCGGGAGACGAGATGGGGACCTCAATGAAATGAGGGTGGTCAAGTTGATGGTTTCGGCTGAGATAATAAACCACCGGGATCTTCATCCCCAACCTCAAGGTCTGCGGCGGCTCCGCCGCCGGCTTCGATCTCTCCGGGCATGGCTGCCCTCCATACCTCCTCATCCGACCCTCCATTAACGTATAACAGGGGATGATGGCAGTTAAAAGACGATAACAGAGCCGGCCGAGAGGCGACGTTCAACTAATAAACAAGAAATAAAAGACGTGCCTTGTGGAGTGAAAAGAAGTCAAAACCAAGTAAAAACTATTGCTTGTCTGCTACTATGATGAATTTGGATCGGGATCTATGATTAACTACTATTTGAGTTCTGCATACAGACATAAGGAGGAGTGGAGACAGGCTCTAAATTTGCAGAGTGATGGGTAAACAGGCAGTGTAGACAGTGTAGTGTGTATAAAAAAACGTTGGTGATGATTAGAAAGCTAGACATGCATGATCTAACAGTGGCATCAGTGGGGTATGGCCAAGCTTGATCTTGTCTTCTTTAATGGTGGTAGGCCAAGGCTAAAGTTTGGAGCTTTTGACGGAGTAATTTATTTGCTTTTCCATATCAACTTTGGATTCTGGAGTTTAGCGTGGGTTTCTTAGCTGTGTGATACTGGGCAGCGTCTTTTCTCTCTCCAAGGATCCAAAAGGTTGCAGGTCTATCCTTTTTGTTCTCGTTCGCACTGTACGAAGAACAAACTACTGGGCGAGGGTGGAGCCCAACCCTGGTCCAGAGGATTCCAAATTTGGCCATTGTCCTTTTTTTT